>JAJJWW010000239.1:0-94676 GCA_023531295.1 Papaver armeniacum | reverse complement strand
ACTTCACCATATTCTCTTGTCTATGGGGCCGACGCCATACTACCGGCAGAAAATCAAAATCCCTTCAGCAAGGATCGCAACATCCAGTGGAGTAAAATGGGATGAAGCCGAAGTGTCCACCTCAAGAGTTGATGAACTGTACATGCTCGAGTCGAAGCGGGCTAAGGTGGAAAAATATGTAAAAACCTACAAACAAAGAATCTCCAGGGCCTACAACAAAATGGTAAGACCTCGAACATTTCAAGTAGGAGATCTGGTATTAAAGACGGCAAAGCACATTCAACAAGATATGTCTGCTCACAAGTTCTCTCTGAAATGGGAAGGACCATACGTAGTTATCAAGGCAGTGTCTAGTGGATATTACAAAATCTTAAAGATTGATGGAGGAGTGAAAGGAAATATAATCAACGGCAAATGGCTCAAAGCATATTATGCCTAATCCATAAAAGACAATTACATTTTCATCAATTCATCATTTCAAGCATTTTCAGAATGTAATTTATTTTCTTCCGAAGAGCATGCAAATGCTCCTTTGTTCATTAACACATTCCATAAATGAACAAAAAATTTCCTCATATAATCATCAATCATCCTACCTAAGAAAAGCCTAAACCTGTCCGAAAACAACAATCATAAATGCTCACTCATAGCAAACCATCCAGCAGTAGATAATCTCTATAAGAAGCTTTGTCAAGTTTCTTCTGAAAGAGCCTAGTCTTTACCTTCAAATCTTCGACTGCCCTCTCGACCCTGGTCGATTCCAGAGCCAGAATCTTCTCTTCCTCCAATAAAGCAGTGGTCATGGAAATCGCATCAGCAGCCTACGGCGCCTTATGAATCTTGATTATCTCAAGACGACGACGAAGCCAACTCACATTAAATCGCAATATCTCACAGTTCGATATCATCTCGTCCCATTTATGCAGCTCATGGTTCTTGACATCTCGCAAGTGCATTTGGTTCATTTCCTCAATGATCGGCAACAACCCAGCTACCGTGGTTAAAAGGGTTGGAAGAAAGCCTTTCCATACTTCTGTAGTGGCAATGTGGCCGTACTTCTTCCAGATCTTAGTATACAAAGGCGCGTGACATTTGGGAATGATGAATCCGCCAACCACTTCATTGTCAGGGAAAGTATTTATCAAATGGGCTTCAAATGAGAGTCCAGTTATGGGATATTCACGAGCATGAACACTGCCTCCTATCTCCACGGATCCTACAGAATCTTCACCGATCCAGCCGTTGTTATCTTCAACCTCGACTACTGTCACAAACTTTCCGCTCCTTCTTTGTCTGGCATCGACAACAACACGAACATCCGCCTGCGACGAAACGAATGAGTATTTAATTTCACCGGCGTACAGTGGAATCTTAAGAGTTATAGGATTACTTACAGATGATCCAGCCTCAACATGAGCTGACCTATACCGGACAGAAGCTCTAACAGTTCGCTTGGGCCTCTAAATATAAGAAGAAGCATTCCTCTGATTATCCTGCAATAGAATCGTTTTCTTATGATCAATAATCTTGATCAGACAAATATGAAAATGAAAAAGAGATACAACTTACTGAGATGGACGTTGCTATTTCATGCTTCGACTGAGGATCATCTTGAGAAGAAATACTACTGCTTGACATAGCAACAACAAGGTATGATCAAAAATTCTCTGCACGATGAAACTGACTCAGGAATGGAAGAAATATTTGCGTAGATGATAGACTCAAAGTCTTGAAGATATATATTAGACACGGTGGAGGTTTATCTTCTGCGAATAGTCAATTTAGTTACGAGTTTTACTGAAACCCTGAGTTTCAAAGGTTGGTACTGAAGACGCGGAGGAAAATAACGCACTGGGGACTAACAATGACATAGTCAAAGAAAAGCCACGTGGATTTGTACGTGCTATGCTACTTCTCATAAGACGAAGGTCATCGAAAGAGATCATGATGGATTTAAGCACATGGACATTGGTTCATTTTATTCGATAAGGAATCATCATTAGTAAAGTGTTTATTCAGAAGAAAACCTTAAATCTGAAGCAAAAGTCATTCAAATCATCGAAGAAATGTCTATTACGAAGCCTAAGGAACATTCAAATGTTTTAAAAAAAAAAGGGGGGGAAAGAAGATGGAAATAAAGCTACTCGTCGGACTCATCCGAATTGTCAGACTCGTTATCACTATCCTTCTCATTATCCGAGTCATCAGAGTTGTCATCACTATCTTCCCCTTCATCAAAATCAGCGGTGATAGAGTTCCGATAAGCTTTAGGATCATCATCTGAGTCCGAGTCCTCTTCCGCTTCAATTTCGGCTTCAATTTGCTTCATGGTCCTCCGGAACTCTCGTTCATATCGATCAGGCTTAATCTTGCGCTCTGGTACCTCCCATGTATCCTCTTCTTCAGAAGCATCAGCATCAGAGTTAGAAGGCCTCCCGTCCAAGAACTGACGTTTTTCTTCAGTCCTTTGTATTTTGCGCCGGATTCGATCCTTTTCGCGCTGAAAAGCCTCTTTTTCATCATCCTCAGCTTTTCTTTTCTTGAGTTCAGCAAAAGTGACCCTTCGTTCATTCGAGGGTACGCTAGGCTTCGCTCCCTCATTAAGAAGTAGCCCTAGCTTTCGATTTCGCGATAGGAGCCTTGGAATCATCATCAGAAGATCTAGAAGAAGAAGAGGAATACCAATAATCGTAATCTATGTCGGACATTTTATGGAAGGCATAAAAGGTTACCAACATGCAAACAGGTCTATTGGCAAAAATGGTAATTCTCAACTCTTACCTTTTACGATTCTACTAGCGATGGTGATTGTAATGCAAGAGTTAACACTTCAAAACTTGCTCGTTTCTTCAAATCTACAAAAAACGAACGCAACTCAGATTTTTCATAAAATCATGAATATTTCTACTGTGTGAACATTCACTACGGAATTATAAAAAGTCAAACATTATTTCATCATAAATAATTGTCTACTTCTAAGTAATATCACACAAAACTCAAGTTTTGACTTTAAAGAAAATAATATATATTTACATTTATATATATATAAGAAAAACGTGATTCAATCACGTAAATAAAAAACATATATTTTGACGTGATCAAGGATCACGAAAATAAATTTGTGGATACTCCACGGTTTTAAAAAAAAAAAAAAAAAAAATCCATGAATAGACCATGGTTTTATAAAAAAAAATCTTTTCCTTCGTATAGTCATACGTCTTTGAAACGAAGGTTTATTCCAATTTTGTGAAAAATCACACATTATAAGATAAAGCTTTGATTTACATGAAAGCTCATAAACAAAATTTTATCACTGGACACAAGTTCACAAAAAAAAAACTCTTTCTTCGTATCATCGTCATTCTTTGAAACGAGGGTTTATTTTGGTTTTGTGAAAATTCACCTTTTCATGATAAAACTTTGGTTCACATGACAGCTCATAAACTTAGTTTTATCACTAAACCTAAAACTTCATATGTAAAGAAAAAATCTCTTCTAAATCAGGGATTATTATTAGTTTTCAAAAACTAACGATCAAACGAACATACGTTTTCAAAAAACAAGGGTTTTTCAATAAAATCCTACTCATATGCATAAATATGGGGTTTTCATCATGATCACTTCATGAAACTCACATAAACTCAGCAATTTTAGTAAAAAAAAAAAAATCAGTACGTACCTGGTCGGCGCCGGCGGAAATTGGCCGGACGGTGGCGGCGCCGGCCGGCGGTGCTGGGAACTCCGGCGAACTTCTTCCTCCTCCCTAGCGTGAAGGTGATGAAGGGATCAAAGCACTGGTGGTGGAAAAATAATAAAAAAAAGGGATTAATTCCTTTTATACCAAATTTTATTTCCAAAACCTAATTTTCTTAGGATTTCCTTATTGGGCCCAGCCCGCAAATCCTAAACGACCAAGGTCCCGTCGTCCAAATCAGCGGTTCTACAACAATTTATGTCCACCAAACGACACTCTATCATGCCACTGGGATCTTCATTCAAGTCATGGTATGCTCGTACTATCGAAATCCGGTAACATCTTAACTTACGACTAAGTTAAATTACTTATATTGTTTATGACCGGAAAATCACCATTCAATGCTGACTGAGGAACACGGATTTCCTCACTAAGCAGGGGACTTAATGTAGATGGTGGATTTTCGACAAAGGCTAAAATCGTAAACCCATAATTATATGTATTCCTGATCCAGCAATCAGATGAATATCGAGGCTCATGTCTCTTATCGAAAGCATGAAAGATCATGCTATGAGAATCTCGATCGAGAATACTTGTCTCTCGGAGTATATATAGATATGTAGTCTCTCGGTGAGGAAACGGCATATCTCATGAATACGAGAAATTTCGATAATTACTTCTATATAGAATCGAAAGATTAGACGGCTCCTAGACAGCTTGCCTGCTAGTATAGAGCAATAACGTCTTCAGGATGTAACAATGTTTACCCTGACTATATGAAAGAAGTATGACGCTTCAACAAGCTCATATCACTCAATTCTTGAATAATTAACGCTCCTAGACGATCGTACTAGTATAGAGCCATTAATTAATCAATAGATTCAAATCCCTGGAAAATATTCGAAATTTTCATAATATTTCGTTACTTCAATTTATGGTTCTTCCCAGCAGAATTCCATGGGTTAGTAATAAATATTCAACACATGGGAATCTGAGTTACCTTCGAGTAAGCCCCAACCAAAATGGTGTAAATGTATTCGACAAATAATGCATTAACAAACACCTGAATGAACAAACAAGTATTTCAAAATACAACGAGACGATTAACCAATGCAAATAGGAAAGAAAATAATAAAATAATAGTCAAGGCGCTAGGGGAATGGCTCACCGACCGGCCAGTCATGCCGTGATCAGTCCCACGCCCAAATTCTATATTTTATCATATTTTATTATTTTCCTTGATCTCACGAAAATCCTTTCATTTGAACAAATATCCTTTGTTTTGAGGAAACTCCTCAGTTTCATGGTTTTCCTTCACACTGAGGAAATAATATAAAATTAGGGAAAATATTGTGGGGCCGTGATTATTGGAAAACCGGCCATGCCTTGATCTCGGCCGGCCCCACACCTCATGGTTCCTCATTATTTTATTATTATTTCCCTAATCTCATGAAAACTCCTTAATCTCATGATATTTCCTTGATCCCATGAAAAATAATATAAAATTAGGGAAACCCGTGGGACCGGGCCATAGCCGGCCGATCATGCCCTAGCTGGCCCCACACGCCCTATTTTATTATTATTATATTTTTCATGTTTCCTTAATCCCATGAAATTCCTTGATTTCATGATGTTTCCTTCAAATTATGAAATTCCTTCAAATTATGGGAAAATACACAAAAATACATAAAATTAAGGAAACTTGTGGGACCGGGCCCAAGATGGTCGGTCATGCCCTAGCTGGTCCCACAAACCCCTTATTCTATTATTATTATTTTTATATTTCCTTGATTTCATGATATTTCCTTCAAATTATGAAAATTCTTTCAAAATTATGAAAAAATCCTTCAAATCGTGAAATAATACATAAAATAAGGGAAAACTCACGGGACCGGGCCCTAGCCGGCCAACCATGCTCAAGCCGGTCCCACACGCCCTTATTTTATTATTATTAATATTTTTTGTTTCCTTCATCTCATGGAAACTCTTTGATTTCAACAAAACTCCTTGGTTTCAACAAACTCTTTGGCTTTATCATATTTCCCTAAAATCATGAATACATTATAAAAAATTAGGGAAAACACCGTGGGACCGGGCTCCTTGGCCGGCCGGCCATGCCTTGGCCATAGCCGGTCCCACACTTCATGATTCCCTCATTTTCTATTATTTTCCTTCATCTCATGAAGGTTTTGACGGTTTTCAACAAAAAACCCTGATTTCTTCATATTTTCTCAAAATGTTGCTCAAACGCACACCAGAAATATCAAAATTCTCAGAATTGAGATACGGACACTTTGGTGACGTGAGCATGTTACCTTAACCGACCAAGGTTGGCTCTTTGGCTTGCAAGAAGCCGGTCCCACGTATTCTCATGATTTGACCTAATTTGCACAATTGCACGTATTAGGTCCAAAACTCTTCCAAACAACTTGGAACTTCATGGAACGATCATCAATTGATCCCGTGAACACCCAGGGCCGGTTTCATGACCCCTTGGTCGGTCCCTCATCTCTTCATAATTAATTGGGTTTTATCACCTAAGATTCAGCATTATTTTAATAAATGATTAAACCAGCATTTAATCATCCTTTCATCAACAAATTAACTGGTCTTCAGGAGATCTTGATATTTGCTCACATGAGCATCTGGGCACTACATGGTCGACTCATAATCCCATGTAGCCGGTCCCTCCTTTTCTGTGGTTAATTCTCAATAAACCATCAATAAATCATCAATTGATCAAATTAGGGTTTTGAGTCCAAGGTTAATGATTCCAGATTCAAACGCTAATAATTTTACGTTGATCCCATGATCAACATTTTATTTATCATACTCGGTTCAATTGCTAGTATTCTGATTTAATATTTTATTTGGTCATGCTACCATAATTCATCAAACGAGCAATATTTGCTCAGATGAGCAATACTTGCTCAAATCAAAGAATATTGGTTCAACTATCAATATTCAACAATTCATCAAATGAGCAATATTTGCTCACGTTAATTTATTCACACATCATATCTGTCTCAACAGACATGTTCAATTCATGAGTCTCAGAATATTTCCAAACCACGTTCGACTCAACAATACAAGGATTCATCGTCCCATGAAGTCATGAAGTCAAAGAATCGACTAACTAAATACACGTCTGCCCGTGCGATTCCACAATCACGCGAGACATCAATCGTGTCACATGGGGGATATTAACTAGGGTTTTGGTCTGGCGGTCTACGGCACGTGTGTTCATACACACGATGAGAATGTGAGCAAGTCGTGCAATCAGTTGAAAGAGTTAACAAAGTAGTGGATGGAAAATCAACCAAGTCTCTGCACGTTGAGTAACTAGTTTTAACACGATTTCCACTTCCCCATTCTTTGATTCCATCAACTGTCACACTTCATGAGATCATGGTGTTTTCAATTCCAACAATATAAATAAGTCTCGAATCATGATTGAAACAAGGACAATCTCACGTCAAACAGACAACACGAGATTAACAATCCAACTCTTAACAGAGCAATTCAATCATTTAGAACTTATCTTATTTTTAGAATACACAACACACCTACAATCTTCGATCATCATTGATCTCACACATTTCTCGACTTCCCTCCTACTGGACAGACCCATCCTCTCTTGTGACCGAATTTACTCGGAACGGCCTTTGTCTTGGTTTAGGCCGAGTACTACTGATTGATCTCTCGAATTCAAAGCACTCCCTTCTTGCAGTGCATCTGTGTGAGGTTAAGCATTTCGCTGGATTCAAGGAGTCTCCTCCGCGCGATCATCTCCTCAATTCCGTAAAAACCAGCGAATCGTTTTGCCCCATCTACACTGGTCAAATTATAAACTTTGATATATCTGGATGTTTTTCATTAAAAATGTACACCTACAGCATTGTGTATCTTTGATTAAGGTTATGCATGTTAGGAAGATTGACATACATGAAAAATATCTTGGCATACCACTCTTTCAAAACAGAGATAGAACTGAGTTTATGTCCCACTTAAACAACCAGCATGACTCCAAAGTGTCTAACAGGAAAGGTAAACAACTAGCTCAATTTGGGAGGTCTGTTCTTGTCTAAAACACTCTCCAATCCTCATATAACTATCATGTGAAGTTATGAACTCCTTTCTCCTACCTGACACCATTATTCAAAAAATGGAAAAGTCCCTTGCCAAAGGGACTTTTGGTGTGGTGTGGTGTGGTGTGGTGTGGTGTGGTGTGTGTGTGTGGTGGTGGGTGGGGCGGTGGGGGGAGGGCCACAAATGTTATTCTTTTAAATAATAGGATAAATTTTGTATTCATAAAATGCAAGGGGTCTAGGGTTTAGAAATTTAAGAAAAATGAATTTAGCACTTTTGACTAGAACTTCCTGGATGCTTATACACTCTCCGGATAAATTATGGGTCAAAATTTTGAAGTGTAAATACTTCAAAAACTGTGATCCTCTGCATTATAAAAAACCCTGGAATATGTCACGGGTTTGGTCTAGCATATGCCATGGTTTAGATATTATTAAGAAGCATGCTCTTTGGGATATTAAGAATGTGAACAATGTTAAAGCTTTCTCTGATAACTGGACTCTGATCCAATCTGCATTACCAACCCAAACCCTGATTATAGTGTAGCTGACTTTATAATGCAAGAATCTAAGAGTTGGAATGTTCCCTTAGTCCAGGCTTATTTCAATGGTGAAAATAATTAAAAGATTTGTAGCATGAAAGTTCTCTTTTCTGGCATTGATATACTCATTTGGCCATACAAAAAAAATGGAGGATTAACAGTCAAGTCAGTCTATAAACTCCTAGCCAATGAACTTCCCCATAACTCCCAATCAAATCCCAATTATGATACCTACAAATCCCTTTGAAAAACACCTTTATTACCAAGAATCCAACTCTTCTTATGGAAATGTGTGGAAAACATCCTTCCCGCTACTAGTAAGCTTGCTAGATACAAAAATAATCATGAAGATGTATGCAAAATGTGTAATTCTGGTGCTTCAGAAACACCAGAACATATGATTTTAAAGTGCTCTTACTCTCAATTTGTTTGGTCAGCCATTCCAGCTGGTCAATATGTTTTACATGATTCTAATTCTGATATTAATGTGCAGAACTGAATCTCTAAATGGTTTACTTCCAAACATCTTAAAGATCATATTATTACTATCATGACCACGACCTGGCACATTTGGAAAGACATATGCGCTAAGTACTTTCATGAAAAATATCTTTAACAATAGAATTCAGTTAGGATTGCCCTAAGACTAGCTGAGGAAATTGTTAATTCATTAGCCATTGAGAATGCACAAGTTAATCTAAACAATGATCTTGTTATACTGTCTTTCGTATCTAGCATTATACCTCAAGACTTCATGGTAATTTATTGTGATGCATCTTATGATAAAAATACTAATAAATCTGGAGTTGGTATTATGGCTATGAATTCTACAGGCAAGTACAAGGGATGTAAACTAGTCTCAGGATCAGCAGACAACCCTGAAGGGGTTATTTGGTGTTTGGTACCTAGGTTTTGTCCAATATTAGTGTTTGGTCTAACTTTTGTCCATCTTAGTGTTTGGTACTTGTTTTTAACGTCGACCCGTGTTTACTGTTTTTGACCATACTTAAATTATTTTTGTAATATAAAATGTATGAACTTACAAATGTACCCTTGATGTGGCCTAGGATCCAGCGACTCTAAACAAATCCATTAAGCCAACGATCCAGATTTTAGAAATCCCTTACCCTAATTTTCTACTCGTTCTTCTTCCGCATAACTATTACCACTGCATATGAGAACTCCCGTTGATGAATACTGTTAGAGCATTGCTCGGTTGAACCCACAAGTTTTGTTCTCTCAAGATTGTTGTCAATGTTAGATGATCAACACTATATTTCGATTTCTGCTATACTAAGTCAAGTCTCGGACTAGGTTAAACTTTTAGTTGAGTATCATAGATCACCCTCGAAGACTGAAGATCGACGAAGATATTTGGAGAACTTCTATATCAGGTATGTGAAGACTGAACCATCCTATTTTACTCACTATACCATCATTCTATCCATTCAGACTATGTTGTATGACTTCTAGTAGAGTTACAAAGAAGAAGTTTCGAGAAGCTTGTCTTGTGAAAAATCTCGAAATATGATTTATCAAATAAGATGTTCAACGGTCCTTAACAATATTAGTTCTTTGAATTAATTGGTATAATTGGACTTTAGCACTCAGGTGAAACCCAATTATATTGAATTTCCATAGTTAATTGCAATTATATAGTTTATCCCTGTCTTCCCCAATTTAAATTTTTTGAATGATTGTATATTGTGTTGAGTGATTTTGTGGTGATATACCTGGGTTCTTCAATTCATATTAACGGTTGAGTTGGAGTTTCAATTTGGGAAAGAAAATCAATTAACAGTTGGGTTCATATTTTCAATTTGGGGAAGAAAATCAATTAACAGTTGGGTTAAGATTTCAATTTCGGGAAGAACATCAATTAGGGTTCTTCTTCACGTACGGTCATGTTAGCTGTGTTAGCTAATTTTATTTTATTTTAATATATACTAAACAGAATTCAAGACTTAACTGGTCAATTGGGGTCAACGTTTGGTCTAGGTACAAACCCTAACATTGGACAAATGTTAGTCCAAAGCCTAGTGTTGGACAAAACCTGAGTACCAATGGCCAATTGTCCCTTTCATTAATTTTTGTATCAATTGAAAATTGCCCATGCAAATGATCATATCACTTGGGAATGTTTCAAACATCATAAGAGAGAAATATGAACTTACTGATATTTCTACTCAAGGTAGGTTGGCGAACCAGTTCGCAAACCATAGATATCTGAGTTACAGAAATACATAAAGGTTAGCGAACCAGTTCGCAAACCGCAAGTTCAGTTGGGAACGGTTCAGAACCCGGTTGGCGATCATTGGTGAACTGAATTTTAAGTTGGATAAATAGGCTAGCAGTTGACGAACCAGTTCACGAATTGTGGTCAACTGAGTTTGGTAGTCTAGTAAGGTTGGCGAACCCGGTTCATGAACCATAGCACCCTGACTCGTGAACAAGCCCTGCGGTTCACGAACCGTTGTACCAACTGTCCCAGTTTATATTTTAGTATTATATGCTTAAAAACTTATTTTCGTAATATGTTTAGCATTATTAGAACTCTCTTAAACACTTTTAAGACTTGATTGATCATTTAAACACTTATGTGTGTGTATCATGATTAAATTCTTAGGTGTTTAAATGAACATCAAATAACTTTTAGTTCTTTGGCAAACTTGCCAAACCGAATAGTCGTTAAACACGGTTCTGTTGATTGAGAAATAAAAACAAATTGGGTAGAACAAAAGAAAGAGGGGTACAATGATGGTTTTAGGTTATTAGGTAGATATTTATAAAATGAGGGGTGTGATAGTAAACTCGTTTAGTAATTATATTTATTTCATTTTTTCTTATAATTTCTAGACATGTGTCCAAACTAAACCGGGTCAACACAGATCAACGTAAAGTCCATGTACCAAACCCTAAGTTGATAAATGTTGGACCAAACACTAAAATTTGACATCAAACATCAAATAATCCACCATAAATAAGCTGAAAGCCATGTACTATTGGAAGCTTCCAAATGGGTCAAAGACAAGAATTTCAAAAAAATCTGCATACAAAGTGATGCAAAGAATGTAATAGCTTATCTCAATAACAGCAAAGGCCAAACTAGTTGGACCTCTTGATCTGTTGTAGATGACTATCTTTTCCTTTTAAAAGATGTTAATGTTCTCAGGTTTGAATACTTAAAAATAAATCTGAACAGTTTAGCAGACTTGGCTGCTAAACAACTCAGAATGTAGCTAGCAGAAGAATGGAGGGAGAGTAACTGTCCACTTCCTTCAAAATGCTGTAATCTCTGTTAATTTATTGATATTATCAGATTTTCCTAACAAAAAATAAATAAATTTTGAGAGCCATTAATCTTTTGTCTTTTCAACCCATAGTGAGCGATTTGGGTAGAAAATACCAATAACGGACGTATTTTTCTCCTTTTATTTATATCGGTTCTAAACTCCGTCCATCTCAAGTTGAAGCCACAACCAAAGTAGTTCCATATTTTTTTTGCAAAATTGCAGCTCAACCATTGTATAGTCAATCTTGACCATGTTGGTAGAGATCTCGGCGGGATTTTCGGTCTCGGCATCCAAACAAGACGATCCATGTAATCTTGGAGATCCGAGATTTTAACGGGAATCTCAAGCTGAATGGGTATTTCTCGGCCTAACTCATTGTGATTTTAACGGGATTTTTTGTCTTGCCTCCGTATATCTCGGTTTTACTTGGTATACATGGTTATAGGTATAAAATTTGAAAAAAATACTCCAAAAAGTCATTCTGAGATTTCACCAAGATAAAATTGTCCTGGTATTTTGGAATCGACGGAGACGATACCAAAATCCAAGATTGACTATATTAAAGTGCAACCACAAATTATTTATAGATTACAGGTTCTCATGGCACGGACAGCAGATACTATTAGGAATTTGACATCCTTTTCTAACTAAAATGTTTGTTGTAGCTATGACATTTTGAGTAGCAAACCACATTGAAATTTTTTACTTTATGGGGTACATACACCTAAATACATTTAGGAGCACGTGTAAGTTGAGAAATCGAGTTCTAAGCTACAAACCAATTGTAGCAGGATTTGGAGCTAAAGCATGTTGGGTGGGTCCAAGTGTTCTAATTTCGCCAAATCAAGAAGTTTCGAGATTTCAAATATTCAATTCTACCAACCTAAACCCCAAACATTTAGGTTTTGCATATTCAATAGAATTGCTTAATATTTATTGTAAAGCACAATCACCACTCTATGGTGATCAATACACAATGGTTTTAACCTTAATGTGTTAGCTAAGTGAATTAAAACTCACGATCTACCAAAGTAATCGCCGGAGTTGATAAAATAATCCTTCATTGTTAGGATCCGATACCAAAACTAGATGATCCTAATACTAGAGATAGATAAATTGATCATTTAGTTTACTATAAGCCACCTTAATCCTTTGAAGTAGGGATTAAGGAAAGCTTAATAATATTGATTTATTGATTCCTTAAACCCTAGAACAAATTATGCATTTATATAGAAAACCTGACTTGAGTCATAAGCACATAACAAATAAGGAAATATATATACTACTTTTTAAAACAACTAAACTATCCTAATTGGTATTGGTATCCTAACATCCCCAGCCCATTAAGACATAACTTGTCATCAAGTTAGATCATAAGAATAAGCTAAATTTTTTATAGAGTCCTAAAATATATTTAGCCTAAAAATTCAATTGATGTCCTGATAATCTCATCCCCTTGAAATGCAGTTATAATTCATCATGAAAACCTCATCATGCTCTGCTTGAGTCATAAGTAACAAATAAGGAAATATATATACTACTTTTAAAACAACTAAACTATCCTAATTGCTAACCAAGGTGGCTTCCATAATCTTGTTAGGCTTGAAAATTTACTAGTGCAAAATTCAATACCTCTATGCATCTCGGATGTTGGTTACATGCTTGCTATCATTGTTTTTAAGAATAATGTGACGAAACTAGAGGACCTAATAAGTGGGATATTTAACGCTTATTACCCATCAAATATCCAACACCTAGCTTTGGTATCCAATATTTGAAATATTAAGAGTTGGTACCTTGACCAAGCGTTGACCGCCAACCACCATGCTTTGACCTGATTGTTTATTATCTTTTTTAATAAATAAATTTTAATATTAAAATAATTAATTTTCCATATTTACCCTTCCTCACACTTCGTCTTCTTTATGAATACGTTATTTCTTCTTTTATCATTATCACTAACTGTTATTAATGGAGAACATTAAGAAATCCTTTTGCTTATAGGAAAGAAAATCAAAAAGAAAGTAAAGAGTGGTAATGAGAAATCATTTGAGAAAGAGTTGTAAATATTGATTTATTCCCAAGGGTTTTTATTTCTTGATCTTGAATTTGATTACTAAGATCATTAGGTGTTTTCATTTATTAGATTGAATATGATTTTTTTTTTAAATTAATTTCCAAATGAGGGTTTTGATTTTCTAGATTGAGAGTTTTAATCTTTCTCTTTACATTTTCCCCCTATCACTGCGTCTGTGATTGATGATAGTGGAATTGGTTGAACTTGTAAATAAGATTATGAAGGGATGATTATTGGTGATGAAAGACGTTGTTAGAGCATAGGTTAAACCCACTAAGCGTTGGTATGTCAAGTTCGGTTGTCATATTTTAGTATCAAAACTCTTCTAGAGTCGCTTGATTAATTACTAGAGTCAACCTCGTTTAGGTTAGACTAGAAAGTCTAGGAATGTTGAGAATTACAAGTATTACTCTGAAGACCTGAAGAATGTGAAGAAGTATCGACTGCAACGAAGACATCATCCTCCCACTTGAGATTAGTAATACTAACTTGACTTGTTTTCATTCCTAACATATCTTTCATGTTGTTTTGAAAACATAACATGTTGAGATATATTTATGACACTCTACTGATTAGACTTGGTCATAACATTATGATCAAAGTATCAAAGAATTGTATTGAATCACGAAGTATAACGCTTATCTTTTGAACTTAGTAAATACGACACCAACATAATCTATGTATTTAGTTACTTGATTATGTGTGGGATATAGGTGTGGTTTCATCCTAGAAAACTATGTATTATTACATTAGTTTAAGGAAGTAGATGTATGAACTTGTTTCATAATCAAAAGGAAAATCATGAGTGCGTTGGTCCAGCTCTTTGTTGAATAATATTTGGATGACCAATACAAGATGACAAGGTAGAACCGATCTTAACTTATGTTGAGAATCAAGGTATAACCAATCATAGCCTATATTGTGTGACAAGGTATAACCGATCCTAACTAGTTTTGGGAAGAATGGTATAACCGGTCACAACCTATATTGGGAGTCATGGTATAACCGGTCCTAACTTAGTTTGAGAGTCAGGGTATAACCGGCCTAAGAGCAAAACCGAGTTATATTTCTTTATGTTATATGTATTTTTGGAATTAGGGTTTTCTAAGATAGGAAACTTCTAGATGTCGATATTATTTGAACATGTACATAACTCTTATCATCAACTGTTCAAAGATATTCCTTGATGCTCAAGGTGATCCCAAACCGAGATATTGAAAATCATTTAATTATGATTTTCGATTATATCTGTTTTAATTACCAGCAATTAAAGCATATCCTCTGGAAAAGGTTTATTAGTTAATCTGTTAAATTAATAATATAAATTTTCTAAGAGAGATTTTGGAAATATAGTTTTGTTAGAGCATTGCTCGGTTGAACCCACCAAGCGTTGGTATGTCAAGTTTGGTTGTCATATTATAGTGAACCAAAACTCATTTAAAGAGTCGCTTGATTATTTACTAGAGTAAACTTCGTATAGGTTAGCTTGAAAGTATTAGGATATGAGACATTACAAGTATTACGTGAAGACTTGAAGAATGAGAAGAAGTAAGGAGCTACAACGACGACATCATCCTTCCACTTGAGGTTAGTAATATTTGACTTGAACTGTTTCATTCCCTAACGTTTCTTTCAAGTCGTGCATATTGAAAACATAACTGCGAAGCTGTAAATGATTATACTCTAGTTAGACATAGTATTAAGGAATTACAATACGAAGTATAATGTCTATCTTTTGAACTTTGTATATAAGACATCGACATAATCGTATGAATGCTATTTTGATTATGTATGGGTATGGGTGAAGATTTCGTCATAGGAAACAATGTTTTTACATTATTTTAAAGGAAGTACAATTCATAAACTTAAACTTGTTTTATGAATCTAAAGGGAAATCGCTAGGCTTATTGGTATTGTTATTCATTGCAAATCTTTGGATTACCAATATGTATGTTTAGTATAACCACTCATAACTTGTTTATGTATCTTGGTAAAACTATTCACAAGGCCTGACTTTTGTATTGGTATGACTTTTATTAGTGAAACCGATCTTAAGTAATCACCTGAGATGGTATGAATTTGTTATAATTGGTATGACCAACTCTAGACATTGGGGAACCGATCCTAGTAAGAGGTGCAACCGATCACAAGCAAAGGGGAATCGATCCTTGTAAGAGGTACAACAAGTCTTAGATATTGGTAACCGATCCTATGACTTGTGCAACCGAATACACGTTAGATACCATAAATATGTGGTAACCGATCCTAGTACCTAGTCAACCAAATTTTGGAAAGCTAGTGTGACTGATCCTAGTACCCACATGGAGGTAGAACCAAAACTTGTTTTGGTAGAACCGTGAAACCCATGATTGGTGATTTGATAAGATAATCAATCACATAGTTCTTGGAAGTCAGATGAACCAATTCTAAACTTGTTTGGAAGTGTGGCAAATCGGTTCCAAGATTGTAAATATGAAAAAGGATTTACAAAGTAAAGATGTCGACATACTTTGAACATGTGCAGTAACTGTTGATGGTGGATTTTCGACAAAGGTCAAAATCGTAAAATCATGATACTGCATGTTTCTGACCCGGCTTCAGGAACGCATGTGACGATTCATATTTTACGATTCGCGAACCGTTTCACGATCTCTGATCGAGTTCCTCTCAGAGCCATGATGAATATGTGTAACATTCTGTACCTTTTTCTATACCTTTTAATCAAAATCCATTAATCCAAATTTCGAATTTCAAGTGCTAAAAAACTATACTAATATTCATGTGGCATTAGCATTTTCAGGTTGCCTAGTAATAGAAGTTGTTCCTAGACATAATTAAGATGCTTGGATGCTATAATAGTGGCACATGCAGTTGAACACATGGCAAACATGTGAAAGAGGCATTTTAGTTAATTTCCACCCAATAATTAAAAGAGGAAAAACCTTGTTTATTTGAGGGGAGGAACCTCATTCTTTTCATCATTTTTCTTCCCCTCTTTTCTTATGAAAACCTGAAGGAAGAACATTAGAAATTTAGTTCAAGAAAGAAAAAGAAATTGAATGAACAAAAAGTGGAGATTTTGCATGAATGAACCTGGTGGAAGTAAGAATGAAGTTTCACTTTGTTGTTCTCTTCTTTCTCTCTACCTGTTTGGGTTTTCCTTTTTCTTCAAACCAAGAACAAGAACAAAATATTTTGAGAGATTGATGAAAGCTAGGGTTAGAAATCAAAGGAGTGTAGCTTGGGAAAATCACTGATTTGTTGTTGTTAATCTTTGTGTTGTTGGCATGGAAGGTATGAAACTTCCTCTTTATCTAATTGTACTATATTTGCCTTAATTGTGTTTGGATCTGTTTTGCTTGAGTTGAGTATGGATTGTTGAAATTTCTATCTTTTGGAACAATGGGTAGTTAGCAAAGAACATCAATTTCATGTATAGATGTTTGATTTGAGTACTTTGAAATTAGGGTTCTTTATGAAATTAGGGATTTCAATACAAATTATGTTCTCTAAGAATATATGAATTGGGTATTGTTGTTCTCTTACTTGATTCATATCTAACAATCTCCTGGAAATCACGTGATTTAATTATGATTCAACATTATGAACCCTAGACATCCCTATTTTAGTTTTATTATTATCTTTAAATTAAGCCGTTGGAATATGATGAAATTATAGTATGTTGTGATTAACTAAGTCATAATGATACGATAAAAATTTCATGAGGATCAGGTCTTGTTTACTACTTCAAATGTTGCATGTTCTATGACTGCGTTCTGCAGATTTATAATCCTGAACAGCCGACCAATCTTAGTACTTCTCCTTATCTGTATATAGGATGAAGCTGAAATTTTAGTATGTTATTTAGTACTATATAGATAACTTACTGTAATAATTTCATAAAGATATGAGTAATGTAGATACTTCAAAGTACACTGATATCCTAGATGAATTCTGTTTGTTCATAGTAAAAGCAGGCAGATTGTAATGTGCTTATCTCTTTAATGAACCGTTAGAATTTCATGATTTTTGGATATGTTGTTCTTCCCTGTGTAAATATGCTTTAGTTCAAATTTGGAAAGGATCAGACAACTTTTACTACTGTAAATATTAAAGTAATTGGGACTACGATCTATAAAGCCTATACAGCCTAACAATAGCTCATTTTGTGCTATCTGATTCACTTAGTATTCGTAGTTTAGAAATATATATATACAGAAGTAGAGTATAACACTTGCTGGAATAGCTCAATTGAAAAATATAGAATCCCTATGTAGTTCTCTATGTGTTTTAGACATCGAGGACGTGGTACGAAAGTTTACACCCGACTTGGTTATCAGTAATTCATTCCCTGGCTAGCACTAATGGTGACAACCAAGGGGTTACACTTAATAAATACGAAACTCTTAAGTTGAGCTGCTACTGATTCTAAAATGCGAAAGAAATATTTTGGGACTTCCATTTCATTTGATTCTCTCTGTGGAAGGTTACTGTTTGTAGCTGTTTTAGACGGAGGTGCTATCTATCCCCCATTAGACGTTGTGCCAGAGCTTAATAATAAAATGAGTTAGTAAATGTGTACACCATTTTGTCTCATTTGTATCGTGTTTAGTGTACCATCCCTTTGTACTGAAATCGGATGCAAATGGGTGCGAATACATTCCAAGAGATTAAACTTGAAATGTACTGTGGATGCAAAGATGGGATAAGTTCAATTTCCGTGTGCCAGCTCTTTATATATATGTTATCTTTTGTTTTGGTTTGTGAGGGTACGACTTAGCTACTGCATAGCTAGTGTTTGGAAAATGCTTGTTACGATTACAATGTCCAATCGCAGTTCGTGTATTTGTGGGTTCGGTTTAACACTAGAATGGGTATTTCATTGGCATGAGAGCTTTAACCGTCTATACCTTGATGATTATATGTATGCCACTATTGGCAGTGTTCTCTCATTTGGTTGTTTACATTTTTATATGGCTATTTACATTTCTATATGGCTATGGATACTCTTGTTGGCATAATAATAGATTGGTTCAGCATGTTGAAATTTTCTTAAACCCCTTTGAGATTTACTTGTAATAGATCGGTTGCTTTCCCACTTGGTAGGAAATGTTGGACTTAACCTATCGTTGATGGTTAAACAATTATAATATCTGTGCAGATATACTAGCCTAAATTTCTATCTAGTATTGACCTTATAGACATTAATTGGCCTTAATACTCAATATAGGTAAAAAGAAATGGAATGTCTTGGTTTATACTACTTGAAGGGAATCATTTTTCATTAGTCTGATATTAATATTGCTTCGATACGCCTCACACTGTGTTCAGTGTGCTAGATTCATGTTGGTGTCGACCGTAGTACATTTTAGTGTCTACCGAAGTACATTTTAGTGTGTCTACCATGGATCTCCCTTTGTCGCCATGTTGACACATACTGGCAATTCTTAATCTATGTGTTTCAAACTGTTTGGACCTAGCTCTACATTTTCAACTTTTAGATGAGTGTTGTTAGAGTTGTTAAGTACTTATTTGATATTTGAGCTTACTGTGACAGCATGGGGACTATAATATTTGGATCAGTTGTTGTGAGCCCTAGTATTGTAACCAGGCTTAGTAGAATATATATTTCATTTAATTTTGGCTTTAAAGTTAAGGTATTTATGTGAATTGAGTTACATTCGTCAAAGTGCAATATCTTATAGTAGTGGAATGAATTGCTAGTGCAGAAATGTAACTTTATAGTATTTTTATTGGACAGTATATTGCTAAGTGGCAGGTAGAAGTACAGGTTCTTGTTACATTTTAGTGCGGAGCTACGACATTCCATCTTTATAAAAATTTTGATGCCGTTGTGATTGGTTAGAGATTGTTGCTGTTACGACTAGCAGTTCATACAATCTTACCTTAGAGATGATTGCTACTTGACCAAAGTAGTTCATATCATCTTGTTAGAGATAGTTGCTACGAGTGTGGGTAGTTCATACTATCTAAACAAAGTTGACGAAATACGGTCGTGCTTGATCCCTTCGAGCAACGGAGAGGGTACGTAGGCAGCCGCTATGCGGTTCAGCACAACTCTACAAGGTTGTTCATATCATCTGGAAGTCTTGGTTACTGCTTTGCAGTTTTATACCATCTATTCAGAGATGATTGCAACCCTAGTAGTTTATAAAGTGTTTTGGTAAGAGGTAGTTGCAGTACTGGCTGTTCATACTACCTAATAGTGAGATGACTGTTGCCTCTTTAAGATAATTCATACCATCTAACGAGGAATGGTTACTGCAAGGCAGTTCATACCATCTACTAGGCCATAATTGGCACCCCCACTACATCTGTATGAACCGTCTGATACGGTGAGATTGTCAGGCCCACTGGGGCACCCCACCTATGGGTGGCTACCCGGAAGATCGTTGCGGCAACGATGGCTGGTAACCGAACTACCCGACATTGGCACCGACCATTCCTCACCCGTCGATATGGTGTGTGTTGTCAGGCCCACTGGGGCACCCCACCACCTCGGTGGCTACCCGGAAGACCATTGGCACTGGCCGATGGTGGCTGGTATCCAGAACTACTCTGACAATTCTAACATTTACATGACCCTTAAACGAGGTTTCTGTTCAGTAGAATCTCAGTCTCTGAATATTGGTGTTCGCTTGGAGATGATCGTCACTTGCACAAGGTGAATCATATCATTTGGTTGATTATCAGTGATATCTGGAACTGTAGAGCAGTTTGAAGGATTCGATGACCCTTGGAATGAAACCGAGTTTGCACACTCCTTGAAGCGACTTGGCATAAATCGATGAACATTTGCTTGGTAAAATCGAATTAGTCTGAAAAATTGGAAAGTCTAGTTTCTCGAGTGGCGTATCAGAGAGTCGAAGCTTGCCAAGCGGGTGGTAACCCGACCCGTTGGAAGAAAAAATTCTCTGGTCTGTCACAATATGTTTCTCGAAAGGCCTCTCACTAGATGAGCCTTCGATGCTACGCATTTCATCATGCCCTCTATGTAGAATAACATGATTGGGCGGTCCTCTAGACATAATTGTTTGTCAGAGGGCTTAACGCCTTAAGGACGCCGGCGATACTCGTTGTTCCCTGACTACATAGAGAGACCCCCCTCTACATAGAAGAACGATTGGGCGGTTCTCTGTACATAATTGTTTGTCGGAGGGCTTAATGCCTTCAGGACGTCGGCGATACTCGCTATTCCCTGACTATGTAGAGAAACCATGTATAGATTCAGGCGGCTCTCTGGACATAATTGTTTGATGGAGGGATAAACGCCTTCAGGACACCAACGTTGCACGTTGTTTCCTGAGTATGCACTTTTTCGAACGAGTATGATGCTTCAACTATCTCATATCTCGATTATACAATAGATTAATTCTACCATGACATTCACCGACTGAATTCCTATAAAATAATTTATTTTATCTCATTACTCCGTTCCATGGCTGATCCCCGGATGATTCCATGGATTAGTAATAGATAACTATCTTATCTCATTACTCAGTTCTTTGAATTCCCCGGCTTAATTGATGGATTAGTAATAGATACACAATTCGTTTATTACTCCGTTTCATGAATCATTCTCCGCTGAATTTCATGAATTAGTAATAAATATCCAACAATCGGGCATCTGGACTATCATCGAGTAAGCCCAAATAAAATGGTATAAGTGTACTCAACAATGATGCACGAATGAGCACCCAAATGCACGAACGAGGAATCCTACACAAAATAGGAGAGAGAAAATAATAATAATAAAATAGAAAAGTGGCGCCTAGGTACCGGGCCCACCGGCCGGCCGGCTATGCCGCCGTGGCCGGTCCCCCCACGCCTCTTCTTTTATTTTATTTATTTTCATGAACTCATGAAACTCCTTCATTCAAGCAACTTTCCTTGTTTGAGCAATACTCACAGTTTCTCCATATTTTCACGGTTTCATGAAAAATAATAAAATATGGAAGGTGTCGCGGGACCGGGCTACCTAGCCGGCCGGCCATGCCCTAGCTGTGGCCGGTCCCACACCTTGCAATCTCTTGTTTTCATAATTATTATTTCCCTCATCTCATGAAATTCCTCCGTTTGAGCAAAAATCATGGTTTCTTCATATTTTCTCAAATATTGCCCAAACCATGAAAAAGCCAAAAAGTCAAATGGTCACATGACTGACTAGGCTACTCACACCAAATAATAAAATATTATTATTTTAATATTCTCCAAATTTTGATCAAACGAGCAAAGTTCTACTTGCTTATTCGAGCAAAATCAAGAATTTCAGTCAAAGATCAAACTCTTCTGAAAATCTGAAATATTGCTTAAACGCACACCAGAAAATACCGAAACTCTCAGGACTGAGACACGGACATTATGGTGACATGGGCATGCTTCCTTGACCGACCAAGGCCGGCCCTAAGGCTTGCAAGGAGCCGGTCCCACACATCTTCATGATTTTGACCTAATTTGCTCAATTGCTAATATTGGGTCCAAACTCTTTCCAACCAATTTGGAATTTGCTCGATTGAGCGTCAGCTGGTCCCACACCACCAAGGTCCGGTCCTATGCTCCCTTGGCCGGTCCTTCACTTCTCCATAATTAGGTTTTATCACCTAATGCTCGCACGAGCATTATTTTAATAAATGATCAACACCAGCATTTGATCATTCTTTCACCAACCGGTCAACTAAGGACCCTGGTGCACGCTCAATCGAGCACTTGGGCACCACATGGTCGTCCATCATCCCATGTGGTCGGTCCCTCCCTCACTCATGACCTATTTTCACCAATTCATCAATTGACGAAAAATGGATGAAAAATTAGGGTTTCGAACAAACGCTCCACAAATCATCATTCTGAGCAAGTTCAAACACTAATAAATTTATGTTGATCCAGGAATCACCATCTGGATTAATTATATAATATTTGGTAATCTACCAATATTTTAATTAATATTTTATTGGGTCACGTTACCAATAAATAATTCGTCGAATTGAGCAATACTTGCTCAGTTGCTCGAATATTGATTCAACTATCAATATTCAGTAATTCGTCGAATGAAGCAATACTTGCTCAGTTGCTCGAATATTGATCCAACTATCAATATGTAATTCGTCGAATGGAGCAATACTTGCTCAGTTTCTCGAATATTGATCCAACTATCAATATTCAGTAATTCGTCGAATCGAGCTATACTTGCTCAGTTGCTCGAATTTACAATATTTGCTCAGACGAGCAATATCTAAGAACTGTACGTCTAACATGTTCAATCCATGAATCATTGAGCATTCTTCACTCATGCTCGATTCAACAAAACTTAGACTCACTGTCTAATAAGTCAACGACTGACTAATCAAATACACGTCTGCTTTGCAGACTCCACGTTCGTGAGACATCAATCACGTCACATGGGGGATATCAATTAAGGTTTTGTTCTGATCGCCTACAACATTCACGATGAGAAATGTGAGTAAGTCACGCAAACGGTTGAGGGAGTTAGCAAAGTAGTGGGTGGACGATCAACCAAGTCTCCACACGATATGGAACTGATTTTACCACGATCTCCCACTTTCCCACTCTTTCACTCAAGAAACTGTCACGCTTACTGGGATCAAGGTGTTTACTATTCTGACAATATAAATAAGTCTAAAATCGATGACTGAACAACAACATTGGTCTACACAACAATTCTCGATTGAAGCTTATTTCCAAGAACTTAGCAGTTCATTGATGAGTGCTAAATAGTGCATATTTATACACCTTTTTATTGGCATTTTACTCATCTTTTGCGCTTAGAAATCGATATTATCCCAGCATTCTCGTGTTTTCTTTGTTTTCAAGAATAAATATTTGTATTAATTAATTTTGTGTTTTTAGGCAATAAATAAAGCTCGGAGAAATTGAGGAGCCAAAAGAGCGAAGACTCAGAGGCAAGTGTCTATGGAGCAGAAAGCCAAAGCCCGCGCGCGCATCAGGAGCAAACCATTTACAAGACATGGGCTCAAGCTATCCAAGACCCGCGACCCAGATCCGAACCCGCTCATCCTGAGCCGTCGAGATCTCGCCTGGCTACATCCAACGGTCGCTACCTCCACGCGCATCGAAGATCGCTGCTCCTGCGCAACACCAGATTACTCCAAGTCTTCCTCAACCGTTCGGATCTTTTCCAGCTAAATCCAATGCTCGCTGCACTTCCCCATCAAACATCGATACGTCCGCTCTGCACAAAATGACCAACACCCTATACCCCACCGACCGAACCCTATTCTTCTCTTCCTCTTCTCTTTCTTCCTCTCCCACCTGCAGAAACCCTACCTCCACCTTCTTCACCCATACCACCACCAGAGCCATCACTACCACCATCTCCCTACTCTGCCATCATCATCAAACGCGCCAGTAGTACCTGCTACCCCTCTCTACCTCGAGTTATCTCTCTCTTAGCCTCTACCAACTCTAGAAGCTAATTTAGAGATAACTAGAAGCTAGGGTTTTCACCAATAACCAGGCATGGCCGATTCAGAGCAAGAGAGAGGTTGGGTTTCATTCACTTGTCACTTTCGAGTGATTGAAGGTAAGAAAATGATTGTTTTTGATGTAAGAGAAAAACAGTCACAAGAATTAGGGTTTATTCTTGCATGTATAAATACAAGTAAACTGGGTTGATAGAGGTTATGCCTGGGCTAGCCAGTGCTTCAATTTAGGTTTAATTTGTATTTTAATTTCATTTGATGTTTTAATTTAGTTGTTAGGGTCTCAATGAAACCCTAATTTACTGTTGTGAATTCACTTTGCTTGAATGTTCTTGAGAGCTTAATTTTATTAGATAGCTTCAATTTTAACACCTCAACCCTTTTCTCTCACAATGCATGCCAAGTATGCATTGTAGTTAGGTTTATAACTGAGTTGAGTGTGTTTCACTCTTGTTTCTATTATTAATCTTGATTCTCTTGATCGGTTTGTGCTTCATTAGACAACCAAGACTCTAGGTTAGTAATTCAAATGATAATTGAAGCTTTATATGGAGAAACTCTTAGATAGGTGGTAGAAGTGACAAGCTTCACTTGTCAGTATAAGAACAAGAACTCAAACTAGTTGAGCACATAATAGGAATTCGAGAGGTGGATTTGAAGACCTTAGCACCCTTTACTCTTACCGATTACCTTAGTTTAGAGTCACTTCATTTCAAAATCAGCCGTATCGGCACAAAACATCTGTGTTACACATTGTCACTTGTTACTTCACTTGAATTCAGCTAGAACAAGCCTTAGATCACACTTTAAGCACACTCATTTCTCTGTGGATCGACCCGTACTTGTCGCGTCTCCGATAGACGTCGTGCACTTGCGGTTATCACCGTAGGCTAAAATTTATACACATCCCAAGGCCTACCAAGTTTTTGGCGCCGCTGCCGGGGACTTGGCGCGTGCCTTGCTGATTTTTGGCTAGTACTTCACTGAGTTTCATCCTACCCCTGTACATATTCGCCGCATTATTGTTTAACCTTTAGTAGTGTAACTCATAGTCATCTCAGAACTTGTAACTTGTTGTCAACCTTTGCATCATCTTGTAGCTTAATTTACGCATCTCAGAAAATTTCTGTCTTTTATAGTTTAAAGCATATGCCATTGTAGCTGTGAATCGTTATCATTCTAATCTGCATTGTAGTATAACTTAACCTTTCATTCCATCTGTTAGTGCATCATACATCTGTAATTTTCCTTTTCTTGTTTAACTTAGTGTAACTGTAGTGTAACTTGAAGTCCATAGTACCCCTGCACCTTGTTTGTATATTTGTTATCCTATGGCTCAATTTTTAGCTTATGCACAACTTTAAATTTTGCCATAACATTAGTGCTCTCTGGTTTTGATTGTGTAATCTTGGAAACTGAAATTGCTCTGTTGAGATTGACAGGTACCTGTGTGTTGCTGTGCTGCTGAGCAAAGCCTAGGAGGAAAAGAAAAAGCGCAGGGCTAGAGGTTAGTAATTGAACATTGTATGACCCCCTGATAAGCTAGTCCACCTGGCTAGCCCTTGGTCTACCACCTGTATTGCCCTGCATGACGGAATAACCATCTTGCTTGCCTGATAACTCAATTGCTTTGCCAAATATATATGAAATCGGTGTTTTTGGGTGATCTGTGCTGTAACTACTTGGTCCCGACAAGACCTGCGCTTAACTCCAGCCCCTGTAGCTGAGAGCTTAAGCTGCAACTGCTCATCTGTTGCATCTGCAGTGAACCTTGCATACCCTGGCATAACCCTGAGCATATCCTTGAAACCCTTTTGAACCTTTGAGCCATTGTCCGCCCGTGCTTTGAGAAAATCCCGAGCTTGACATGTGAAGTATTGACCTCCAGCCACAGTAGGCTGTGAGGTTGAGCTTGGATAGCTAGAATACCTACAAGCCAAGTCAAGTCAACTAAGATGGTTGACATCAACTCAAGCTGTTGATGACCTTGAGTGATTGCTGATAAAGCCATCCGTGAGACCACTGTTGTGCTCAAATCCAGCCCCTGCTGCTGTAGAGGCTGAGATACAACTGGGTAACCTGAGCTGTTTAGCCGCAAATCTGTGTGATACCCTGGTTGACTGTTGAGCCAGTTACCTTTCATACTAGACCTGCTGTGGCCTGTTGAGCCTGGTGAAAGACCTGTGAATCTGTGGGGCCTGTGAGCTAACTCCGTGACCCCGCAATACATCTCGAATCGCCTTAAACCTTGTGTGAGTTTGTGCTCTCACTTGCCGTGCTTGCTGACTTGCACACAACCTAGTGTTGTATCATTTTTTTTTGTGAGTGGTGTTTCCTTGTGTTGGTTTCACTAAGCTACCATGTCTTTGTGCTAAGTAATTGTTGCTTGTTTTATTCTCGTGTCTAACTTGCTCAGTGCAACACAATCAAAACTTGGGCTCTGCACAAACCACGAAACCCAATCACAGGGCTGCTCACAATCAAATCGTACTTGGGCTTTGCACAATCAACCCACTTCTCGGTCAGTGCACAATACTAGGGCTCAATCCACTTTTGGGCTATACATTTTTCAACATAATTTGGGCCGTGCAGCTACTAAACCGAAGCTCACACATATCTTGGGCTGCCAACAAACAAGCCCAACCACTAATCTTTGCCTTTTCGTTGGGCTAATCAACTCTGGGCTATTAACTCACGAGCTCTTTGGGCTGCAATAACATGCACAAATCTGAAATCCCAAACAAACCAAAGCCCATTTAAACCAAACAAAACCCATCAAAACCAAACCAGCCCACTGTGCACTGGGCTTGCATAACCTCTGGGCTGTGCATTTTCATAATCTGGGCTCTGCAAATAAAAAGAAACCCACAAAACCAAATGAAACCCAATAAACCAAATGAAACCCAATAAACCAAATTAAGTCCACTACAACTGGGCTTGAGTTCAATTTGAGTGCTAAATCATGTCGGGATTTTGTTCTGCATCAGGGGATACAAACAAATCCATAAGAGAGCTTGCTTACGGGCATGCTTCACCATATGAAACCCCACAGACCATAATGATTTTAGGGCATATTATGAGCCTTCTCAGGGCCCTGACCTTGAGTACTCATACCCTAACCATCATAAGCACATGTATCAGTCACCACATTGGGGAGATGAACAATTTTATACTCCCCCGACTCCTTGTTTACAATCACTAATGGAAACTCTCATGGAGCAAAATGCTAGGCTTGAACTGAATGCAATACATGACCATCCATATAACAACATGCATGATCATCCCTTCTCTAGTGAACCATGTGCACAACCATTTAATGATTATTCATATGAAACATGCATACCCACTATTGAAGACTCTCCCTCCATTGAACAATGTCACATGTTCTTAAAGATGAACCTTATTCATTTAGAAAAGGAAGAATGGAAGGCGAGTTCATGATAGGATGATTATTGTCCCTAATAAAGTAAATCTTGAAAATAGTGTTTCTATTCCTACTCATGCAACTAACACCGAATATGAACCTAATCTAGAGGTAAATGAGTATACTAGAAATGCTAATAGGGAAATGCATTTTTGTTATGATGATGATAATGATGAATATGATATGTTAGAAGAGCATGTGCATGCGAGAAAATATGATGGCATCTTTTGGTTCGAGACGTTAGGCGTCTCTTACGTGAACCCTATGAATGATACTTCTTCTAACATTCATATATGTGATATTGATTACGAGCTTGGGTTTGTAAAATTCTTCAGTGAATGTGAGCATGCTACACAACTTGTTTGTGACTTAGGAAAAGATGAATCTTCTGTTGACACTAATGTTCTTTTGGATCATGATATTATTGTTGTGTCGATTCCCTCACCATGTCACAATATGTTGCCTGCTCGATGATTATGACATGGTGATTGATGAATTGTTATATCTTTGGTGAGCATGATTTGCCTGTGTCTGACTTTAGGAAAGTGTGTAATGGTGCAAATGATTTTATTCATGAAAACAACTTAGATGTACCTAACCTCTCTCCTGAGTCACAAATTGAAACTCCTCCACCAAACCTAGGTGTAGTTTGTAACAAAATTGCAAAACCAACTTTTCTGAA
The DNA here is from genome assembly GCA_023531295.1 of Papaver armeniacum. NCBI lineage: Eukaryota > Viridiplantae > Streptophyta > Magnoliopsida > Ranunculales > Papaveraceae > Papaver > Papaver armeniacum. The sequence goes on along the minus strand of JAJJWW010000239.1, from coordinate 66,398 downwards.
AATGCCTAACTTAGGCTTAGAGCTTTGTGCTTCCCAAGTCCTCTTGGACTATTTTGCATCAAAGTATGACACCTTTAAGGAACCACAGTTGGAATATGTATGTCTGCCTGTTCTTAGCAATACTCATTTTGAGTTAGACCTTTTGCATGATGTACCTTTAAAATTGCAAGATTTTGTGCTCCCAAACACACCCGTTCACAAGTTTAGGTTTGGGGAAGCTCATTCACATACACAGTCTTACTTGCACTATCATATTATATTTGTGTAAGGTCATGTTAATGTGTGTACATATTTTCTATTGGGTTGATCCTCAACTCTTTAGATTGTTAGTGTATGGTGAATTTTCATTGTATATATCCAAAGTAGGACTTGTTAAATTTTCTTTTCTTGAATCGGTTGAGTCTTCATGCGCATATATTATGCTAATCCGATATGATCTCCGTTGAGAATGTTGGATTCTAGCCTTGACTAAAGAAGCTCAACCTTGCTCCTGCCGACATCCGGTAATCTCTTCCCTTTTCTCTTATCAGCATAGTTCTCTCGGTATGTGACTGTTTAAATTTTTTCTATATGTAGACACATTGAGGACAATGTTTGATTTAGGTTTGGGGGTGCATTTGCATTTGCATATAGAGTTTTTAGTCTTTTTAATTTTAATCTTTTTAATCTTTTATTTTCAAAAAAAAAAAAAAAAAAAAAAAAAAAAATTCAAAACTCTTTTTGTAAAAACCTCCAACTTTTAGAGATTTTAGAGTCACTAGCATGCTTCTAGCTATGTTTACATAGAGAATTTTTCTGACCGAAATAACAGAAGTTAGAAGTACCGGAGAACACAATCGGGTTTCTTAGTTGATTAGAGCGTTAAAGTTGGATTTAACCATACCGGAGGGCGAATTAGGTGTTGTTTAGATATTCGGTAGTAGAATTGTGATCACCCATAGTGGAGACTACCCATTTTACATCAAGTGAGGCACCAACCTTCAATTTTTTGCAACTTTCTAGAAAAGATGTTAGAGTGTGTGTCACCGTACGTAAATTCCGGGTAGGAATGGTGAGCTACCCAACTTCGCACCAATTTCAGCACTACTTTTGATCTCTTGAGTGCTAGTTTTTGTCAATCATGAGGGTGACGTCTAAAGATGAAAACTCCTTCTAAATATCGATTTGCAGTTAGCATCACTCTCTCTCTCAATCAGCAAGACCCATAGAAACACATCATCGTCAACAAACGGAGCATCATCAGAATATTGAAAGAAAAATTGATATAGTCCAAGGTTTACATATAACAAAGAAAATAGGATGAGAATTAATAAAATTTATAAAATCAAGACAATACAAGTTGTGGAAAAATTGAGTGATAAAGTCCTTTGTCCATGGAGTTAGTTGTTTCATTATTTGTATTTTTATTTTCACTTTTTGTAAATAAAAAAAAAAAAAAAATCAAAAAAATCAAAAAAATATTGTAGTTTATTTTCGCTACCACCATGGTAAAGAGAGTTCAAGAAGAAAAATCCAAACAACAAGGAAATTGAGTATGAAAAATTAAAAATTGTCAAGTTTTGTGAAGTTTAGAAGTTCGTCATCAACAATTGAAGACCGAAGACCGAAGACGTTTCTATGGTTCCTATGAGAGAGTGATATTAATTGCCGATCGGGTGAGAAGTGAGTGAGTACTCCCATCCTTGCTAATGGTTGATTTCCTTCCTTAGAGATCATCGAGAAAAAGATTCTTTTTGTCCACACTTCGTGGAGTCTCCGAAAATTATTTCGGAAGGTTATCCTTCTTACCTACAACGTGTGCGGGATTTCTCTCTTTATTCCCGCCTCGCACACATGAGAGACTAAAAAAGCGATCTTTTTGAGTGCAATTATCATAAAACCCTATTAGTGAGGCGTAAGTCGAGGCTTATGATCACAATCGAATCCGAATTCTTTCATATGGTATGGTTACTTCTCGCTCGGCACTTAAGGATGAGAATGCGTTCTTTGGTAGTTCTAACTTCGTGTTACTAGCATGCGAAACTCTATGTCCTCATAGCTTCTTGGAGGCTTGAGACTCTTTTACACTCGAAGTTGGAGAAGGTTTTGTGGGTACACCTCTGGTAAACCCTCACGAGACTACAACTCGTCCACTAGGGACACCTAGGGGTTTAAAGGCTTAGTGCATACGCTAAATGCATTCGAGAGACCTACGACGGTGGTATAGTTAGGATTTCTTCATTTCTCGTTTCACTTGAGGACAAGTAAAATTCGGGTTTGGGGGTATTTGATGAGTGCTAAATAGTGCATATTTATACACCTTTTTATTGGCATTTTACTCATCTTTTGCTCTTAGAAATCGGATATTATCCCAGTTCTGTTTTTCTTTGTTTTCAAGAATAAATATTTGTATTAATTAATTTTGTGTTTTTAGGCAATAAATAAAGCTCGGAGAAATTGAGGATCCAAAAGAGCGAAGACTCAGAGGCAAGTGTCTATGGAGCGAAAAGCCAAAGCCGCGCGCGCGCATCGGAGCAAACCATTTACAAGACATGGGCTCAAGCTATCCAAGACCCGCGACCCGATCCGAACCCGCTCATCCCGAGCCGTCGAGATCTCGCCCTGCTACATCCAACGGTCGCTACCTCCACGCGCATCGAAGATCGCTGCTCCCCGCGCAACACCAGATTACTCCAAGTCTTCCTCGGCCGTTCGGATCTTTTCCGGCTAAATCCAATGCTCGCTGCAGCTTTCCCCATCAAACATCGATACGTCCGCTCTGCAGCAAAATGACCAACACCCTATACCCCGGTCGACCGAACCCTATTCTTCTCTTCCTCTTCTCTTTCTTCCTCTCCCACCTGCAGAAACCCTACCTCCACCTTCTTCACCCATACCACCACCGAGCCATCACTACCACCATCTCCCTACTCTGCCATCATCATCAAACGCGCCAGTAGTACCTGCTATCCCTCTCTACCTCGAGTTATCTCTCTCTTAGCCTCTACCAACTCTAGATGCTAATTTAGAGATAACAAGAAGCTAGGGTTTTCACCAATAACCAGGCATGGCCGATTCAGAGCAAGAGAGAGGTTGGGTTTCATTCACTTGTCACTTTCGAGTGATTGAAGGTAAGAAAATGATTGTTTTTGATGTAAGAGAAAAACAGTCACAAGAATTAGGGTTTATTCTTGCATGTATAAATACAAGTAAACCCAGGTTGATAGAGGTTATGCAGGCTAGCCGGTGCTTCAATTTAGGTTTAATTTGTATTTTAATTTCATTTGATGTTTTAATTTAGTTGTTAGGGTCTCAATGAAACCCTAATTTACTTTTGTGAATTCACTTTGCTTGAATGTTCTTGAGAGCTTAATTTTATTAGATAGCTTCAATTTTAACACCTCAACCCTTTTCTCTCACAATGCATGCCAAGTATGCATTGTAGTTAGGTTTATAAATTGAGTTGAGTGTGTTTCACTCTTGTTTCTATTATTAATACTTGATTCTCTTGATCGGTTGTGCTTCATTAGACAACCAAAGATCTAGGTTAGTAATTCAAATTGATAATTGAAGCTTTATATGGAGAAACTCTTAGATAGGTGGTAGAAGTGACAAGCTTCACTTGTCTCAGTATAAGAACAAGAACTCAAACTAGTTGAGCACATAATAGGAATTCGAGAGGTGGATTTGAAGACCTTAGCACCCTTTACTCTTACTGATTACCTTAGTTTAGAGTCACTTCAGTTCAAAATCAGCCGTATCGGCACAAAACATCTATGTTACACATTGTCACTTGTTACTTCACTTGAATTCAGCTAGAACAAGCCTTAGATCACACTTTAAGCACACCCATTTCTCTGTGGATCGACCCGTACTTGCCGCGTCTCCGATAGACGCCGTACACTTGCGGTTATCACCGTAGGCTAAAATTTATACACATCCCAAGGCCTACCATTCATCAATTTGCAGAAACCCAAAAACACATCCACAATACTTGATCATCATTGATCCCACCCAATTCTCAGCTTACCTCCTACAGATCAACCCATTTCCCTCTTTGTGACCGAATTGACTCTGGAACGTCCATTGACTTGGTTTAGGCCGGAGTCCTACAGATTGATCTCTCAAACTCAAAGCACTCTCGTGCAGTACATCTGTGTGAGGTTAAGCAGTTTGCTCGGTTGAGGAGTATCGCCCGAACCGTCGTCTCTTCACTTTCCTAAAAAACCAGCAAATCGTTTTTCCCCATCTACAGATTGGCGACCACAGTGGGAGATTAATCTCTTGGTTGCAATCTCACATTTCGCAAGATGGCTGGTCTTAGGTCCGGGTTAGTTATAAATGCAAACGACGCTAGCACTAGCAACAATAACAATGATGGTATTCCAGAAACCATTCATGCTTCCAACAATGGTGGTGATACTACTCCTCCTCAAACCAACATTGGAGATCATCCTCTCTTCGGCCGGCATTCCGAGGAAGTCAGAGAAAATCCACCCACCATAGCTGATCTCATGAAGGTCCAGGACTTATCGCCAAAAATCAAACTGATATGGCTACTACTCAGAAGGAGTTATGAAATTATCTCAAAACTCTCACAGACAAAATCTCAGAGAAAACTAAGGAAGGGTTGGTGAAAGGAAAACCCAAAGAAACGGACCCTGAAATTTCACCAATCCATGTGGTGGATGATAATGAGGCCTGCAAAGCTGCAGGAAATCCAACGGAGAAGGAGTCTGCAGGTTTCATCACTCGTGAAGATCTGGAACGCTTCATGGAGACTCGAGGAAAAGACAAGACACCATCTGTGCATCGTCATCAACCTCCATATCCTGCTGCTACACAAAGGATCCCTCTCCTGAAAGGTTATACTTCTACGACGTTCACATTGTATAACGGAACAGGGAACGCTCAAGAGCACGTTTCTCGATTCCTGGAGGCACTAGGAGAGCACGAACACAACCATGTCGTCCTTTTGAAGGAATTCTCTAAATCTCTGATCGGCCGAGCATACACCTGGTACAACAACATTGCACCTGGGAGCATCGCTAGTTGGGGAGAAATGGTTAATGCCTTCTACAGGAAATATTTCTTTGTCTCCGAGCAGGTTACTCTCTCTGACTTAGGAAGAATGGCTCAGAAGAACACTGAACATCCGAACGACTATGTGAAGAGGTTCATAATTCAAGATTTGGATTGCCATGACCCTAATGTGATCACCGATCAAGCAAAAAGGTGGATTTATGCATCAATGGGATGATCCCGGTCTGCAGAGCTTTGCTGGAAAATCTCCGGTTCCAAACCTTTTCAGAACTTCATGAAGCAGCCAAGCGATCGGCAACTACTACTCCAGCCTTACTAGAGAGAACAAAAATCGTCAAAGCCGAGGAGTTGCGAGACACTCGAAGCAGCACCAAGTGCCTAATCAATAAACAGTACAATGTTCAACCTTCCATGAATGTTCCTGAAGGAAACAAAAGGAAAGCCGAAACACAACAACATAAGAACGATCCTCCTACGAAAGCACCAAGGAAGGACAACCAAACTCGAAATGCACAAACACCTACTCAGCGTCAGCAAAATGATCAGGAAGTACCAGACTTTCCTTTCCCTATTGAAGAGGTGATCGAATTATTGGAAGTCTGGATCCAAGATGGTGCGATCAACTTACCTCCCGTCATTCGACAAGTGATTGCAGAACCTTGAAGCGCATATTCAAGGAAAAGACCGATTCAGGAGAACTGGGGACTGAAGGAGTGCACAAGAATCCTCTCCCGATCAGAACCTTTGTAATCTCTGAACAACCAGTCAAAGAAGCAGTCAATCGTTAATCGAGCATGTCTGTGAATTGCTTTATCTGTCAAAGGCTCAAAGGGAGGACACATTCACGGCTCACGAACCATGTAGTGTCCGGGAAACGTTTATCTATCCCGTAAGTACTCCCTGAACCTCCAGCCACTGACAAAGAGATGTATGACTGGGGACTGCTCACCACAGTACATCTCAAAGGAAATGAATTCAGAAGAGTGATAATCGATGTTGACACAAGTATCAATATTATTCCTTTGAAGACTCTCAGAGTTGCAGGCATCACTCGACAAGAAGCCACTCATGCTCCTGTCTCAGTCAGAGATCACGAAGGAATATACAGAGATGCATATGGTTACATCATCCTCAAAATGAAAGCCGGATCAACCTGGTTAGAAACCAAGTTTCATATAATCATAGAAGATACAAGATATGACATGATCCTTGGACGGACATGGATTCATGCTGAAAGGTAATTACAACACCTTTAATTGCACATTTTTATATTGAAGAAAGCTCTGACTCGGAAGAAGTGGAGGACGGTCCACCGTTCGAATATCTGGGGAAAGTCGAAGCCTTGATGGAACTCACATAAAAACCTGAAGAGAGCGCGCATGAATTCGTCAAGAGGTTCCGTACTCAGGCAAGTCTCATTCCCCCTCATGCGTCTATAAAAAAAACTTTCAAATATGCTACCCTGGTCCGGGGACTTGATCTTACTCATAACTTAGCTATCACCAAACGTTATGAGTGGTTAGTCTCGCCTCATCAATATTTCACCAAGTGGTTGGACGCAGAGCCTCTCCGAATCCAGAGTCTCACTAACACAATCATCGCTAGAATAATTATTGAGCATGACAATCAATATCCTAGGTATTCTCCTTTGCGTGAGTGTCCACACATACCGCAGGATTGGAAAGCTCTACAAACATGGAATCCCACTATACGAGGAATTCCAAACCTGCAGAAGATATTCAGGGCACGAGCAACCAAGCCTAAAAAATTTCATGAAGGGGATTTAGTTCTCAAGGCAACTAAGCGTAATCTCCATTCCACAAAGAGATCTAACTGGGAAGGGACTTTTATGATTGCTAAGTCAACAGTTGGAGGATATTACAAATTGGATGACATGAAAGGCAAGACAAGTGTGCCAGTGATTCACGAGAATTGGCTAAAGACTTTTGACGCATGAAACATTCAGCGTCCCAAGGTGGTTTATGTTCAAGGCATGAACTGTCGAGACATCTAACGTTTTTCATTTTAGGATTTTCTTTCACATGTATTTTCAATTCCTCCAAGAGTTTGCAATTCTTGCATTCGATATTTGAATTCAGCAATTTATCAAAGTTCTTTTATTTTAAGAAAATCTCTATCAATTCCAAAAAAAAATCCTCAATCACTCACTCGTGCAAAACCAATCAAAAAGTCAAAACCAAAATAAAACCTCGCATCTTTCAGAAGTTCAATGTTCAAGAGATTATGGAAAGGAAGACTAAAGGAAACCGACAAAGTAAGATTTCTGCTTCTCTGCATTCTCCAAGACTTGCAAGGTCGCTTTCTCCAACCCCAGCTTTTTGGTCAATTCAGCAATCTTAGTCATTTTCTCCACCACAGCATCACTGATGAAGGGTATATTGTTCTCTACTGCATCCCTGATGATGTTGATCCTCTGACAAAGCCACTTCAAGTTAAAGTCGAGTTCTTCAGATTTCTTCAAATTGTACTCCCAATCAAAGAGTACATCTTGAGTAACAGTACTTCTCGCCCTGGTCCATATATCATCTATGACACGCAAGATAGTTCCTACTTGCATTGTCAAGAAGTAACTGCGTTTTGGATCCTTGATGACAACAATGTGACCATACATTTTCCACAATTTCTCATACATATCAGCATACCCTATGGGAACGCTAAATCCACCAAATGATGTGTGGTATGGGAGTGACTCGCCAAATGGAGGATCACAAATAATCCCTGCGTTAGGGTATTCATGCACTATTATGCGGTTCTCAATTATTCTATCGATGGAGCGGTTTCTTCCATTATGGGTCCAGTTTCTTCTATAACTGAAGTGATGATGGTTTGAGATTCAGTCTCCTTGATAACTTCAGTAGAAACATTCTCATGGCATTGAGGTGCAGATATGGTAACATCATCAACTCGATTCACCATATGGTTTGAATCATCATTCGCTCCATTATTCTCAACTTTGGCATTAGGTACCTAATACGAAGATTACATGAGATTAGAGCAATTCGAGCATGGAAACCAAAGGCAATCATAAAATCCAGCATGCAAGTGAACTAACACTATCTAAGTTCTTTACTTTACATCCAAGACATGAGCAAATAGTGTGGAAGTCATAAAACACGTTTTTCAACAAGCTCGTCTGAAGAGATTTTATACTGCCATGTATAAGACGACGAACTGGGAGCAATTGGTAAGGAATCTAAGTTTTATTAATATACCATTCCCTTCGTATGGATGTTTTCTACAACATATCAAAAATTCATAGCAATTGGATAAACGAGCAAAAAGTTGTGGCCAAAACATTGGACTACATGCCAGCTGAAAATTTTCTGAAGGTCTCCTGGAAGCTTACCGTTTCACTGATTTCGGCCCCAAAACGTGCTCAAAACTTTAAAAGCCTCTTTGATAAAGCTTGGAAATCTACTGTGAATAAGAATACATGGGTAGATCGCAAAAATCTGACATCGGATGAAGATTTTATGGCGTTTTTGCTAAAAGGCTGAGTTCTGAAATATTCTGATGACGTATTTCACTAAATATTTTCATTCATTCATTCATATGAATTCTCATTGGTTTATTCAAAAAATAGCAATATTATACTTCTATGAATATAAAATGAGATGGATACTTACTTGAGGGGTTTCCAAGTTGTTCGAAGGATTAATATGGTCGGCATCAACATCAAGAGCACCATTGCCTTCATTCCGTCCTGATTCTTGAGGATTCTCTTTCTCACCACCATTCGAAGACGAATGAACAGCGCGGCCATGTTGGTCTTCCACAACAATGTTCTCCTGGATATCAGCAGAAATTATTATTATTATTTATTTCAAGAAGTATCATGATTGGTTATAAGAAGAAATACTTACATCGACATCATCTTCATCACTAGACTCATGGGTTGTTGGCTGAACAAGACAGAGACCGTCAATACTTGATGGAGAAAAATTCTGGAACATCAACAAACATTGGTTCCACGATCCTAATTATGCGGACAAAGAAAAGTCATGGTAGAAAGAATATTAACAACTCACCAAAGAAGTGACTGGGGACTACACATTATTCGGTATCATCCTATAACTCCTTATACTTCTGCCTTCTCCACCCTGGTCACTGTCTTGCACTTCTAAGAAGTCTACCTGAATTCGATATCTCACAACACGGTCGCCCTATAATAAAGTTAATAAAATAATTAATAGGTGATTATCATGTCATGTTGAAATCATAAGGAGAATACTTACCTGTGAACACTTTGGAGGCGTTTTTCTTTTATCACCACTAGAAAGATGCTTCAATCTTGGTCGATCATAGAGAATATCAGCAGGAGGAAACTCTCTTACCGGAGACTTAACATCCATGGCAAAGTTATACAAACGATCAAGTTGTTGGCGCCAGAAGTCTATATAGCCTGGAGTTACATAAGTAGCTCGGTCAGAACAAGGAAACAAGTAACTGTTTCCTTCTACGTGCGTGCAATCCAAATGAGCCTTCAGATGCTCAACCAATGGTTTATCCGCTCGATGACCTGGGGAACACTGATCAAGACCCATTTGTCGAGCCACCCTGTCGATATTGTATTCTTCCACCTGGAACTTTCCGTGCATTACTGACACTAAATAACCAGGAGTACAACTCAGTATAAAAGATTTCTCTCCATCACTCAGACCGACACCGGATTTCAGCATGACATTTTCTTCAGCGGTATTGAAAGTGATCAATTGTGAGAAGAGAGGAGGAACCGATACCCAGAGGCGAAATTAAACTCATATTCAATGTCTAAAACACTGGTGAGGCGTATCTTGTGTTGTGGCTGCTTCGTGGACCAACGCATAATCCTATCATTATCTTTCTCAAGGAAAGCATGACGAGTGTCGACATTTGGTCCTTGCAAAACACTACGAGGAATTGGAGCATAATTCTCAAAATGCTCCCACACCAAAGCTTGGAGAAACATTGTATTAGCATATGTTTCAATTTTCATGAAGCCGTTAGAAACACTGGAGTATATGACTAAGGAGTCTAAATTGGAAAACAGCGAACCCAAGAACAGGCTACCAGTAGGAAGTTTCTCAGCTTTAGCCATTTTAAAAGCAAAAGGAATCACAAACGGCTTCAAAAAATGTCCACTATCCTCAAGAACGTCTCTGGAAAGCCACAAGCATAAGAAGGCAGCAATGGTCCAGCATATATCTTACACGGCTATAACCCAGCATATGTCTTGCCCATCCAGAAAAATCCGTTAAAGGTTTTCGCGAAAGCTTGAATTCCACATGAGAAGCTGAATAACGTTTCCCTTGCAAACAGAACCGAATTATCGCTTGAGGAGATACCAATTTGTTCTGAGTAGTACTCCACTACTCCTGGGATTTATGAGGAGCCGAAACGAGGAACCTGAAGGACGTACTTCGGGTCTGTACAGAAAAACGAAGAAATCATCTTCAGTATTTGGAATGTTCTTAATTCTAGGAGTTTCTTCTTCTTCCATGGAAGTCCCAGAATCATCATTCCTAGAAGATACATCTGTAGAAGCATCCTCTCTAGAAGACTCCTCTCTGGAAACATCATCTTCATCGGAAGCGTTACTATGGGAATCAGTCATCTTTGGAAAGTTGATGTGACGTCCATACCATAAATTTCATCAACACAATGGAATTAAAGTACAACTAAATAATTAGGATGCTCACATCAGCGTCTACAAAAATGGTAATCCTCAACTCTTACCTATTTACGGTTTCACGAACTTAGCGATAATAACGTAAAACTTCGAAAACTTGCTCACTCCTTCAAACCTGTGAAGATGAGCAAAAATTTCATTATTTAAAGTCGACACCTGACTTGTCACGAAAACTCCTATCATATGAACAATTCACATAATTTCCGCCATGTATCAAAATCATATACATAACAATTGTTGTTTTTGTGCATACACTGACAAATCACAAAATCCATACAAGCAACATCGTATCAAAAATTGTTTACTTCTAGCAATTGCTGAAAACTTGATTTTACAAAAAAAATATATAATAAGTCAGTATAAAAAAAAAAAAAACAACGTGATTTATGGATAAAGAATATTACATTAACTAGTTGGAAGCCTATCAAGCTAGGGTCCAACGATATACTACTACATTAATTGAACAGGTTGCCGTGCTAACCTACCAGCGAGCCTCATGGGTAACCTAGCCAAGGGAGCCGAAGCGGATGGGGGGGCTGAGATTGTGTCACAAGGGGGGCAAGCTAACACTACCTTCCATGTTAATTCATGAAATATTATGCCATTGGGGCTCAAACCAGGGACCTCCTAAAGCACATGAAACTTTGGGAAACGGGGATGACCAGCTGAGCTAGGTGCCCGTTTTTTGTTTTTCTCAAACGAGCATTCGTCTATAAAACGAGGGTCTTTCTCATCTTTGTGAAGGTCCATATATTCCAAATAGAATTTGAAATTCACAAACAAAATTTTATCATGAAGTGCAGGTCTATTTCAAAAATATCTTAGGATTATTGTTAATTACTTTAACTACGAACGAACATTTCCTAAAGGCATTTGTATGAAAGTTCATGCTTTGAGAGTAAAATTTTGATTTTCATGAAACCTCATAAACAAAATTTTCTCTACAGTAACTAAATCATGTCCATTCAAGGATTTATGTATCTCTTTCATATTAGGGATTATTGCATGTTTCTTAAACCAACGAACAAACAGGCGTATATTTGCTAAAAACAACTTTTCATAAAACCTACACATGTATGTATACCTTTGAAATTTTGTTTTCGAACAACTCATGAATAATACACAGCAAACTAAAAAAAATAAAAAAAATCACGCACCTTTGTCGGCGTCGGAGTTCGCCGAAAATTGGCCGGCGGCAGTCGGTGGCGGTGGATCTCCGGTGTACACAAAACAAAAAAAAAATCTCTGCTCGAGCGTGAGAGAGAATGGGAAGGTGGTCGGTCAACTTGAAAAAAAAAAGTTAGGGCTTCTTCCCTTTTATACTAATTTTATTTCCAAAACCTAATAAAACATGGATATATTTTTCTGGGCTCAGGCCCGTGAACGCTAAACCGACCAAAACTGGATGTCCGACCGCCCAAATCAACAGTGCCTCATCTCTCCGTTCTCACAGGATGACGCTCTATCATACTATCAGAGTCCTTACCTGAGCATTTGCTCGTACATGACACCATTTGAGCAAATCGAGGATTCTGAAAATACCTTTGTACGACCGAGTTCAACTGCTTATCTCGTCGACTGGAAAATCACCATCTAATGCTTACTGCGGAACATGACTGTCCCTCACTAAGCAGGGGACTTAATGTTGATGGTGGATTTTCGACAAAGGTCAAAATCATAAAATCATGATACTGCATGTTTCTGACCCGGCTTCAGGAACGCATGTGACGATTCATATTTTACGATCCGTGAACCGTTTCAAGATCTCAGATCGATTTCCTCTCAGAGCCATGATGAATATGTTTCCCGAAAGGCCTCCCACTAGCTGAGCGTTCGATGCTACACATTTCATCATGCCCTCTATGTAGAATAACATGATTGGGCGGTCCTCTGGACATAATTGTTTGTCAGGGGGATTAACGCCTTCAGGACGTCGGCAATACATACAGTTCTTCAAACGCTTGAAACAGTTCTTCAAACGCTTGAAAAAACATACAGTATCTTCACTGAGTTCCCCTAAGGTAGTGAAGGCTAAAACACCCAAGCCATAACCATGCGAAGCACATTCCTTCAAATATTTATCACGTTTACGCGCAATTGCTTTAGAAATAGCCTGGCCTGGGACGAAAGAATAATATTTTAATAAATATTTTATTGGGTTACGTTACCAATAAATAATTCGTCGAATTGAGCAATACTTGCTAAGTTGCTCGAATATTGATCCAACTATCAATATTTAGTAATTTATCAAATTGAGCAATACTTGCTCAGTTGCTCGAATATTGATCCAAATATCAATATTCAGTAATTTATCGATATTCAGTAATTCGTCGAATTGAGCAATACTTGCTCAGTTGCTCGAATATTGATCCAACTATCAATATTCAATAATTCGTCGAATCGAGCAATACTTGATCAGTTGCTCGAATATTGATCCAACTATCAATATTCAGTAATTCGTCGAATCGAGCAATACTTGCTCAGTTGCTCGAATTTACAATATTTGCTTAGACGAGCAATATCTAAGAACTGTACGTCTAACATGTTCAATCCATGAATCATTGAGCATTCGTCACTCATGCTCGATTCAACAAAACTTAGACTCACTGTCTAATAAGTCAACGATTGACTAATCAAATACACGTCTGCCTTGCAGAGTCCACGTTCGTGAGAAATCAATCACGTCACATGGGGGATATCAATTAGGGTTTTGGTCTGGCGGCCTACAGCACGTGTGTTCATCCACGATGAGAAATGTGAGTAAGTCGTGCAAACAATTGAGGGAGTTAGCAAAGTAGTGGGTGGATGATCAACCAAGTCTCCACACGACATGGAACTGATTTTACCACGATCTCCCACTTTCCCACTCTTTCACTCAAGAAACCTTCACGCTTACTGGGATCAAGGTGTTTACTATTCTGACAATATAAATAAGTCTAAAATCGATGACTGAACAACAACATTGGTCTACACAATAATTCTCGATTGAAGCTTATTTCCAAGAACTCAGCAGTTCATCAATTTGCAGAAACCCAAAAACACATCCACAATCCTTGATCATCATTGATCTCACACAATTCTCAGCTTCCCTCCTACAGATCAACCCATCTCCCTCTTTGTGACCGAATTGACTCTGGAACGGCCATTGACATGGTTTAGGCCGGAGTCCTACAAATTGATCTCTCGAACTCAAAGCACTCCCGTGCAGTGCATCTGTGTAAGGTTAAGCAGTTTGCTCGTTTGAGGAGTCTCGCCTGAACCGTCGTCTCTTCACTTTCCTAAAAAACCAGCAAATCCTTTTTCCCCATCTACAGTAACGCTTATCTTTTATTGTTCAAAGATATTCCTTAACAGCTAAAGGAGAATCCCGGATCGAAATAAATTGAGAATCTTTTAATTAAGGTTTTTAGTTATATATGCTTTTAATTTCCAGCAATTAAAATGCATATCTTTAGAAAATAAAATTTGATAATGTGCATTTACTAATTTGAGATTTCGGTCAATATTTGGACAAAGCATTTCCAGGAATTATGGAAACCGAATTTGGAAATATATTGCATATCTTGAGAATATTTTCGGTTTTGGAAATTCCTTGGTCTATAAATATTGAAGTTTTCATTTGAGCAAACTAATCCTCAGAGCCAGAAAAACTACCTTGTAGTGTTGTTAATGGTGGAGCCGTCTATTCGGAGAGGAAAGTACCCTAACTAGGCGAAATCTCTTACGACCGCTCGTTTTAAAGACTTCTTTGGGATTGGGAAGCTCTACGAGTACCGTTGGTGGGAAACTAGATAATTGCAGTTTATTATTAGTTTTAGATTGATTTGATTGACTAACGGTTGTTGAACTTTGATTGCACCTAGTTTGTGTATGCTTGAGAATCTTCTCTTCTGATATAAGATTCACTCAAACTAGATCGAAGTTTCGACGGGGATCTTTAGACTGTTTGTAGATATAAAGACGTCTTGTGATAATCCATTGTTAACAGACTCCGTTCTAAGTGTGATTGATCACAAGAGATTCAAGTTGATTGTGTGTAGTTGTTTATTTAAGATCTAAGAAGATTTGAAGACGAAGAAGATCTCTGATTTGGGTTCATAATCTTTGGTGCGCACAAAACTTGATCGGCTGGGGATCCAACTATAATAGGTTTATCCTTGTGATAGATTTGATTGATTAGTTGAGTAGATCGGCATCAATACGTTTCTTTTTGATTTGAAGTATTGATTGCATAGTCTTGACAATTACTTTGGTAATTGTTGATAAGATAGATCTAAGGACCGGACAAAGGAGTTTATTGGGATAAACGGAATAGCCTTTTGTCAAACTCATTTCACTTGTTTGAAAAGAGTTGTTACCGAACAGATTTGTTGTTCCTTTACTGTTTGGAATACGAACCAAAGTAATTGTTCCAAGTGTGTGACTTATTGCAAGTTGGAGGCGCAGGGATACAGACGGAACTAGGTGAACTATAGATTTAGTTGCTTGGTCTCAACTATACGAAGTTGGTTTAGATTTTTTATAGCGGCTTAATCCTGAGAGTATTCAATTCTGGACAAGGTCCCGGGGTTTTTCTGCATTTGCGGTTTCCTCGTTAACAAAATCTTGATGTGTCTTTTACTTTTCTATTTTCGCAATTATAATTGTTTTATTATAATTAGAAGTAAAATACAAAAACGTTAATTCATGTTTACTTGATAGCAATCCTATTGTGTTTGGTTAAGTCCAAACCTATTATCAAGTAAACATACTTTGTTGTTGTATTGTCTCGATCTTGTATCCATAGTCAATCACGCAAGTTTTTTTGTTGTCGTATTGTCTCGATCTCGTATCCATAGACGATCACACGAAGTGTGAACCGATTAGTTATATTGTCTCGACTCAGTCCATAGACAATCACTTTCGGAGAAAGGACTTATAGGTGGAAAAGTTTTAGATTGAGGTATATTTGGGTACCCTCACATTTTCAGTTGGTATCAGAGTAGGCAAACACGAAAAGATCTAACAATCTGTGTTTGGTGCGATCCAATCTATAAGAAAATGAATCTTATGAATGATTCAGTTAACGTACCACCAAGATTTAATGGGATGAATTACCCATTTTGGAAAGCTTCTATGAGAATCCTTCTTCAATCCCGAGATTTTAATACTTGGTTATTAATCGAAGACGGATATGAAAGACCAAGAGTAGAATAACCAGAAGCATGGTTTAAACGATTTGCATTCTACAGTTATGAAGAAAGAGCTCTTGCAAAGCAGAACTCTGATGGTCTAAATGACATCATACACGCAGTAAGTGATGATCTTCGTCATCATGTTCTGTCATGTGAAACTTCTAAGGAGGCATGGGTGATAAGCACGCAAATGCTATATTTTGTACCCATATTTATATTAGCTAAGACTCGATATTTTGGATAATAACACTATTTTAGTGCTTTTGTAGAAAGTACGAATGAATTCGGTCACCGATACAATATACAACTTAAAGAAAATCTAATTAGCACTTGCGATGAAATGACGAAACATGACTGGACTGGTATTTGTATATATCAGCAGCATGGAAATCATGAGGCCCAAAGATCGGGACTCATATCAACTTTAGAAATTGCAGCTGATGGTGTTTGCTGCTGCGTCAGTCCATAATGGAAGAACACACAGCAACATGAAGTGAATGTAGAGGTTTTCGGTGGACGGAGATGTTGGTTCTTTGCATCAACAACAACGAGTGGAATTGTCTGGCAGGAAAAAATTGCCGGGCATTGGAAGTCAAGGCTTACAACGGCAGGCATCGATGGGGTTCTGGAAAGAGAGCGTGTCATCATTTTCAAGATATGATTGCGAAGATACGGATGCAAAGAAGAAAGGTCGAGCCATTGGCAACCGGTGGGAAGAGGTGATGATGGACCAAAGAATGAGGAGCAATCTAGTTTAGGTCGTGAGTTAATGATCAAATGGAAGTCAAGTGCGTGAATTGAGGTTTTACGGTGGTGTTCATCTCATATGACGGTTATGGGTTTTTACCCAGACTCGATTTGAATGGTGAACTGAGTACGATGGCTACTGTGGTTGAGAGCGAGAATAGAAGTGGAAACGCAGGTGTTGGCTGATGAGAACCGAGTAGAAGTCTTGTGGTTGGATTCAGCTGAAACGTTTGTGCCGCGATTAGTTATTTGGGCGAATGCGTTAGACGGCATCAGAACAAGAGGTGTTGGTAGAGAAGATGATTTGGCTGAGATGCTCTGCAGACTGCCGGTCGAGAAGATTCAGAATGGAAATGGGTGTTATGACACGATGCAGATGGAGTTCAGTTCACGGGACTGTACTCGAGAGAGACGAGCATCTGAGATGATTGGTTAAGCTGATTATAATTAGAGGCAATTTAGGAGTATGTGTTGATCGTGTTTTCATGACTGGTGATGGAGCTCGAGCAGATGCATGAGCTACAACTAACAGGAGATAAGGTGTTGGCTGGTTTTGTATGGGGCTGTAATTCAAGCTGAAATAGTTGCCGTCCACCAAGGCAACATCAGTTTCTACAGATTAGTTCGATTGAAGTTCCTCATCTGAGAAGCAGCAGCAACATGAAAATGTTGCAGTTCCATGGTAACCTGAGTATGGAAAGTAGGCGATTGCAGTTGGAGTTTGGAGAGAGCTCAGATGGTTCGGAAAGGTGGTGTTTTGGCTATTACTGGAAGGAAGATGGTGAGACATGCAGTGGCCGGACTTGGTTGCAAACTCAGTATATGCGGATGGACTGGGCCTTGCAATGGGCTAGGTCTTAATTAGACTTTCGCAGGGAGTATATAATTCGATAGATACAGACTCAGAACGGGGGAGGCCGGTTTGGAGGATCGTTTTTGGTTTTGGTTAATCTCTGTTCGTGACAGACAGGGGAGAGGAGGACTGGAAGCCGCCGCCGCCGTGTTTGAGAGCACAAGACCAAGAGAAGAGGAAGCGATATTGGTTTAATCTTTCTTCTCTTGTTATTGTTTTTGATGGGTTTTAAGAAACCCTTTGATATGTTCTAAACCTTTTGTAGCTAGGGTTCTATGGAGAAAACTACTTCTAGCATTAAGACCATTTGAATCGATTTTGAATAATTTGGTATTAGGCTATATGAATTGAATTTCGAAATCCAATAATTATGGTTTATTGATTTTACAAAGAATACATGTTGTTGCCTCACCGGCTTTGTACGACACAATAGCCTAAGTTCATTAATTCGTGTAGGTTACAATTTTATGTGTTAGTATTTGATAATCCATGCTTAGGTTGATTTTTTTGATGGGTTATGCTTAGACGAAGCAAATAATTATTGTGAATCTATAAATTATGTTTTCGTCATTATAATTTGATAGGTCATGCTTAGAGAATTTGATGGACTATACTTAGGAGATGCGAGTTTATGATCGAAAATCATACCAATAATAGGTGTTGCAATAGAACTGAGATATATACATAATTGGAATTCGATTTCTTTTTGGTGCAAAATTATAAATAGGAGTGGAATCCGTAGACCCTGGTTACTGACACTCTCTCATTGCATTTTGTTAATTCTTTTTGTTTTTATTGTTTCAAATTCAATTCTAAAATCCCAAAAATCATTTCTGGTTAATCCATTAGAGATATTGATTATTGATATTTCCACCGCTCCTTGTGGGAACGACCCGTACTTGCCTTTGTCTACTAGTTAGACACCGTGCGATTGCGGTTATTACATAGTCATCTCCGGATCCTATCAATTTTTGGCGCCGCTGCCGGGGAGCGGTTGTGTAATATTGTAATTAGTATTTTTGATTTGTAAATAGTTTGGTTTTTGTTTTATTTATTTTTATTTTTGTACAGTATTTTTATTTTATTTTAGGATTTCTTTTTCCTTTTGACTTGTTTTGTATTTTAGATTTATTTTAGGTACCTTTTTGAGGATGTCGAGCGCTTCTCAGGAGACGTCATCTAAGATGACACTTGGAGAATATATGCGTAGAAGTTCACATCCTCAGGAGACTTCATCTCATATGACGCTTGGTGAATACATGTATGGGTCACGACATAAAGAAGTTCTTGCTTATAATCGTCTCAGATATGGAACTTGGAATCCACATAATTTCGCTATGGGTGGTTATTCAGATGAGTATCAACCCCAATACCATGAGTGTAGTTGCAGGAAATCCCACAATACACCCCTAACTATATTTTGTATAACTAATCCATTCAAAAGATAATAGATGAACAATTATGAATGTTTATTAATAATTTTCTTGTAATGTTTACACCGGAAGATGAAATTACACTTAAGAACTTACAAACATTCTCTCTGTTTCTCTCTCCTAATGACTTGCTTTTTCATTCCAAAGGAACTCTCCTACAACAGATTCACTCATTCCTTTATATAGGGTAATACATAGTGAATGACAGCTAAGCTGTCCTTTATTTTCGGGAATGTCTCGCGAAGTGTCGCAAGCGTACAAGTATTCATACTCGCGACACTTCTTAACTTTCGCCAAATTTCATATCCTCCTATCGTCATCCAGTGTGTCATTCATATTTAACCCTCTGCGACTCATTCGCAACGTTGTTATGCGTTGCCTTCGCGAATTGTTGTTGTCGCGATATTCTGATCCTACATCTTGCCTCTTCTCAGTCCCACCTTTCCACACGGGCTTTATTACAGATGTCTACTCCTCCATTCTATTCCTGACACGTCTCTTTCAATCGTTTATTCTTGACCATTCACGTCCCCTCTCGCATTAAATGCTCTCGTTTCTCCCGAGGATGTTTCTCTTTATATATAATTTTCATATCTTTCTCTTTTCCTCTTTCGTTTTCCCTCTGCAACTTTTCTTTAATCTTCTTCTTCGCAAGTTGCGCTTCTATTACCGCAAATCTTCAATCTTTATTATATCTTAATCTTCGATTCTTTATCCATTCCCATATTGATAATGGCTTCACTTAGTCGTATGTACAAACCTCGCTTTATTGAGACTCGAAAAAGTTGCAAGATAAAGGTTTCACCCTTTCTACCATTCCTAATCAAGGATGTTCATCTATACTCACTTTGCCAAGCTTTTTCTCGATCATCAATGTGATGATCACAAGATTATTGTTTCGCTAGGTCAACTTCTCGCAGGACTTCCCATTCCTTTATATGATCCCGAGATGCCACTCTTTTATGAAATCCTTTCCCATCCGAACTTCTCGCGAGCCGTCTATCAATTAAGCGGCGATTGTATCCGCCCTAATGCTTGAGTTTGCCGGTCGTGGTGCTTTGGCAAAGGATCTTTATATCCTAACAGTGTCGTCGAGACCCCAAATATGTAAATTTAGAAATAATCCCAGAGATACACTGCAAAAACGTTTTTGAAAATTATGAAGTAATAGGCATGAGAAATAAGAAATCTCATTTGGGGCGCGCTCGGTTGAAGAGAAAAGATAACATCCCCGAGGATAAATTACTCATGCAAGATATCGACCGGCATTACGTAAGAACACTACTCCTCGCCACTCCAAAGATGAGAGGTGGTGGGTTGTACCTTTGCTCTTAAGTGGACCTTACATAGCGAGGTTCGCATGTACTCCCCGCAAATCTCGCAGCTATCATCCTTGGGAATTTAAGTGGCCCAAGAAGGCGGAAGAGGTATGTCCCCACGGTTGCTTTTGCAATCCCTCTTTCCTCTTGTACTTATTGAGTTTGTAAATTTTCCGGATCATCAAACCGAGGAAAAGTTACAAGGCAAATCCACCGGCAAGTACCTTGGCAATACTTCGATCGCTTACGGATGAAGTAAGAAATATATTTTTTGTGTTATTTAACAATATTGTTGCCTCTATTTCTTATCTTCATTTGTATGCGAAGGTTGACTCCGAGGAAGTGATAGCCTGCGAAAGTGAAAGGCAAAACTAAAGCCAATGCACGCAAGGATAAGTCTTCTGCTCCACCATCTAAGAAGCGAAAAACTCAACCTTCCTCTCATCTTAGCTCAAGTTCTGAATCTTCCGATGAGGATGATAATGATAATGTTTTGGATTCAACTTTCCAAAATGAAGCTCAATCGGCCAATTCTCCTATGGATCGGTTGTTCGGATCTTCTCGGATTCTCTTCAAGGAATTGGAGATACTCACTTGACTTCTATATGCGAGAGCCTCGCCACCATATGTAATGCTACACTGCTGGATGGCAATGACTCTTTCAAAGGGGTTTCTAGATTTGTATCCCCTAGCTTCTTAAATGCACTTAATTCGTTGGTATGTTCGAATTCATATTTCTCCTCCAACTTCGATTTTAATTTATATCTTAATAACCTTTTTATCTTTCTTCGCAGGCTGGAAAAACTTCTTTTGTGGTTGCCTCAGATCTTGAGAGGAGGTATAACATTCAATTGAAAAAGAATACCCAATTTTGCACAAGGATCAAAGAATTAGAAGTTGAATCTGCGAGATCTCGCGAAAAGATCCAATAATTGGAAACTGAGTTTTCTGCCCAGAAGGACAAAGTTACCACTCTTCAGAACGCTAATCAGCAACTTTATGGTAAAATTTTTTTCCTCTCTTATTACTTTTATTTTATCAATTGCATGTTGCTACCTGACTTATCACTTTCGCAGATATATATAACCTCTCCGAAGAAGCTATTCTTCTCCATTCATTTCCTGAGCCTATGGATAATGACATTCTTCTCGCTCATCTCAACAACTCTTTAAGTAGTTCATCGAACAGAATTAATTCTCTTTCATTAAATGAACTCCAAACCAAATACCGCCTCTTAGAAATTGAGCACAGATCTAGTTTAAGTACAGCCAACCAGTTTAAGCAAATGTACCTCGAATCTCATGAGGAAACCAAAATTTTAAGGAAGAAAATTAGTGACCATATAGATGACAAAGATCGCATTGCTAATAATGGTTCCCAGGCGTTAGCAACATTTCAAAAGTCCCTTCTCGAAGTGCAAATGGAGCGAGATGAATTGCTTCGTCAGAATTCCTTACTTAGTGAGCGAGAAAATCAAATTCGTTCACTTCTTATTATAAATAATGATGATGAATTCGCTTGGGCTGCGAAAATCTTAGATAATGCCAGGAATAACTTAGGTGTTGATGTTAGTCTTCATACCGAGCATACTTCCTTGGTTAAAGATATAATATCTGACAGAGAAGGTTATTTATTATACCTTACTGTTTCTTACCTCTGTAATATTGCTGTTGAGTTGTTAACTTTTTTTTTTTTTTTTTTTTTTTTTTTTTTAATTGCAGAGTCCGAAAAAAGATTTCAAGCTAGGATTGAAGAACTTGAATCTGAGAAAGCACAGCTCGCAAAGAATCTCACCCTTCGCGAGAATAGATATTCCAGGTTGAAGAAACAATTTCAAACTACCGTGGCAAATTTTAATAATGATGCCGTTCGTTTTACGCAATGAAGCCATGGAGTACGTTTGTAATAATCACAAAATCCTCTTTGTTCATATCCTTGGCTTTCCGAAGAAGTTCCCGAGAATTTGCCTATCTCGGACGTTTCGATAGTGAGGCCGGCGAAAAAGAAAACTCGCGACGAGAATAATGGAATTGAAGGATCGAGATAAAGGAGAAGAATCGCCAAAGAGATAATTCTTTTTGTTTCTTTATTGCTGTAATATCTCGTACATTTATGTATCTCTTTATTGTAAACTTCTTGAATTATAGCCCATAAATTCGATCTTCGTTCCCCTTTCTTGCGTTCTTCCTTGTAATATAATTGGTTAGTATTATTGATGTATAACTCTTTCATTGGAAGATGAATAACAACATTTCATCTTTTCCATTCCCATATTTGCCTCTCGTTATGCATCTTCATATGAAAGAATGAAATTTAAATTCGCACTTTCTTCCTCGACCAGAATATGTAGTCATTCGGGATTTTAACTCCAATGATGTTTAAATTTATCGTTGCGACGAGATCGCAAGAGATTTTAATAAATGAAGAAATCATTGATCTCGCCTTATCATTTCTCGGTGGTCTTCTAAGCTTGACCTTCCTAATTAAAGGTCTTACTCGCCACCCCTTATTGCGACAAGGTCACGGGACATCTTTACACTTGCATGCAAAAACCCATTGACCTTGCCTTATTGTTTTTCAAGTATTTTTGCCTCTGCGGGATATTTTGCTTGCGGCAATATGACAGGCCCTAAACTTTCTTGCGAAAATAAAGCCCCGTGACATTGTCGTCTTGCGACGAAATCGCAGGACGTCTTTACATTTGCATGTAAGGACCCATTGATCTCGTCTTACCCTCGCGTTAGTATTATTGCCTCTGCGGGATCATTGCACAAATATGACAAGCCTAAGTTTCCTTGCGAAAACAAAGCCTCATGACATTTGTGTCTTTGGCACTTATCGGCTCCCTAATGGAGGGTGCCGCCCTTATCATCTCCCGGCTGCCCCTTCAAGGAGGCGTACATCGGCCATACAAGGCTAGCTCCTCCCATCCGGTCTTAACAACAACCAGTTGTTTTCGCACCTCTTATCCCTTATACCTATAGGGTTTATGGTTACAAGGCTGCACCCTAAGTGGAGTTTTCTTCGGGCCGAGTGCGGATGCGCCAAGACTTGTCAAGAGTGGTAAGGAAGTTCCATGCTCCCCGCACTCTTTACTCAACCGTGTACCTCGGCGCCTTGATCATACGTCGACTCCTTGAAAGAGACCCTCGGTCGCCCAACCGGTATAACCTACATATATAGTTGGGAATCCAAGGTACCTCTTCCGGATAGGCTTTCATGGGCCCCAAATCTGCATGACCCGGGTTCCGTGGGCGGTGTAACCTTTTCCCTGGGTCATGTTAAGAGATTCCCCCTTATATGACGCACTTTAGGTCTTACATTTGCCTCTTACGAAATATAATTCGCGAACTAGGGTGTACGCCATAAAGGTTCGTCCCATTCATTTACTCATTCATTGTTGTTAAATCATTCAATCCTTCATATTTAATTGTTGTCTGATATTTAATTTGCGAAGACATCGCACAATTCTGTGTCATTCATTTTTCTCTCGGATTCTTGTACACTCTTATTGTCGAAATTCTCGCATATCATTTCTTCTTTATCTTGCCTTTGATATATCTTTGTCGATTATTCACTTCTTATGCCTTTTGTTCATTGCACTCTTTGCCTCATCGTTACCCCAATCCTTGGAGGACTCCTTTTCATCATTATGTTCGCGTATTTATATGCATTCATTTGCGGCACTTCGCGATGTTTCTGCGGCACTTTGCGATGTACTACAACCAGCTATTTTTGCAGTTTTATAACATTCGCCTATTCTTGCGGCATTTCGCGATGCTTCTTCATTTCTTATCTCTATAGTATCCACCATCAGCTTCTCTTTTCTCTGTTCATCTTTGATATTCTGTTTCCAACCTTTCCTTTTAGCATTTCTCTCCTCGCAGCTCTCTACGTCCACCTCATAACATTTCCGACCTTCCTTCCAATCTCCCTTTATAATTCCAATACCATTTGGATGGGAAACTTTATACATTGATGGTATGTTGATGCTACTCCCAAGATTTCGTGCAGCCATGGTCGCCCAATTAATGCGTTATAAGGAGATTCCACGTCAACCACGCAGAATAAAATATCAGCTGATAATCCTTGTAAAGGTATCCTCATGTGAACCTCTCCTTTAGGTTTGTTCGCTGTGCCGTTAAAACCGTATATTTTGTATGTTGAAGGAATCAAATTCTCATCCTCTCCACCCATGGTCTTATAAGTATGGTAAAAAAGAATATTCACCGAACTTCCAGTATCGATTAGGATTCTATTGATTGCCCAACAATTTTCTGCTTCGTCATCTTCTCCATCAACTGGTCTTGGATTAATGTCCGGTCTCACCACCACGGGCTATCATGTACTTCTCTTCCTTTGGGTACTTCCGTGCAGAGAAAGAAATAATCTTTAGCTGCCACTCTTTCAATTGCGACTTTCTCGCCAGGTGCATCACTTCTTTGTTATGAAAATCCCTTGCATATACTCTACTAAGCACGTTATCGTGAAAATCTTCAATTGTACGATATGAATGAACGATAGAGTTGCAAAATAGATTTTTGGCCTTTGTTCCCACTTCTATTACGAATGCTTCTTTTCCCTTTTTTGAAACTGTTCTTTGCATTTCTGATGGTGATGTTGTTAGTACTTTCTTCCCTTTCTCTTCATCTTTTAGAAAATGATTCAACTTCCCCGATCAATCATTCTGAGAATGATTCTCTTTATGTTTCTGCAGTCATTTGTTAGATGCCCATGAAAGCGATGGTACGAACAATATTCATGACTTCTGTCACTTGGTGGTGGTTCACTCCCTGCGTTCCATGGTGGCGGTACGTCCTCCATTACAAGTATAGCTTCCCAAATTTTTTCCACACTAGCATTAATGGTGGCATTCTGATCTCTTCCCATACTACTCTGCGATGTCTTGGCCCTCCATGATTATTCTGCCTTCGTCCTCCATAAGTTTCTTGCATATGATCCAATCTCTGAATTTTATTATTGTTGCCGCGGTTGTAGTAGTTCCTTTCTCTATCAAACTCCTCCCCGATCTCGGCTCCCCATAGCCACTATTTTCTGCTGTCCATCATCAACTCTATTTTCCGGTTGCCCTTGCGAAGTGGTCGCCACCGAGTTTAAAATTTTTGGTAACAAACTTGCATTCGCAGCGTTCGAGCTTGTATTCGCAACTGGGTGCGATTCCATCTCATTTTGTCTTTCTTCTAAAGCAATGTATTCTTCTTGGAGTTCTCGCACTCGGCCATCGTAATCGTATTTTTAATTCTAAATATTTGAATGTATAACAAGCTTGTTGCGAACAGAGCATTTACAAATGATAAAATGAGATATCTTTCCTCTACCCTTCCTACCATTTCACCGCACATTGTTCTCCACCTCATTGTCGATGTCTTAAACTCTCGCCAACTCTTTGTTTCAATCCGAATACATCTTCAATTCCCGGTCGCGTGGAATTGTTACTTATATACGCTCCCAAGAAAATAGCTTGTAAATGGTTGAATGATGAGATTGTGTTTACGGGTAATCCTTCAAACCATTTCGTGCTTCTCCAATTAAACTTGATGCGAAGTATTTGCACAATATGGCATCATGATTCTCCCATTGTAACATACATCTCATATAAGCCTTGATGTGTTGTACCGCACGGGTTGTTCCATCGAAAATGTTGGTTAATGCGGGCGGTTGCATTTAGGTGGTATTCCTCCCATTTGCACTTCTAGTGTGAAAGGATTCTTCGCAGCTTTCTGCGATGGCTTCATCCAACCTGTCTTCTTCCTCCTTCCTTCCTACTTGTTTAACAATTTTCTCATTTCTGCTAGTTCTTTCAAGATTTGCTCATTTTCCTCGGGATTTGATTCTCGCTGGTCTTTTTAGCTCGCCTCTCGCCTCCCGCGTTCATGCCTGTTTTGACCTTCTTGTTCACTATTTTCTTCTCTTCTTTCTCTGCGACTTTCTCCTTCGTCTCTTTCATCAATTCGCACACCATTATATCTATCGTTCTCTCTTCCGGGTTCTCTATCAACTCTCCTCTCGCATCCTCTCGTATTCTCCATTGGTATTTCTATTGACACGATTTTGTGCTCGCCTCCTTTCTCGGTTGTCGTGATTATTTTGCCGGATTGCTTCTTCCAATTCTTGGTTTTCCACTACGCTCTTACTCTCTCTCTCTCATGGGCTAAGCGTGCTTGTTTAGCATAATGTTTCTCAATGTCGTCCACGATCTCTTTTTGCCTTCTCAATGCTTCTCTTCCGTGCGGTATTGCTCTTCCTTCAGCCTACTGGATCATTTGGCCCCTGAAATCGCCTAGTTCCCTGATTTTCTTCACTCTGCTCATCTTGGAAATTCTCGGGATGGGGAATATAACGATCTTCTGCGTCCTCTCTTCTTTCGTGATGTTCTGAGCTGAGATTTTGTGCTTCCGTTGGTTTTCTACCTCTGTAATTTCTGTTGGTAAGGCTCTCCTTCTTTCTTCCCTAGTCGATCTTGAACTCGATCTCGCAGTGCTTCTCGATCTTCTATTTTGCAATCTCATATTTTCCATTCTTAATTCATGATTCTGTCTTGTTAAGTTTGCTCGCTCTTACGCCTCTAGTCGCCTTTCTTCATGTATTGTTTGTCTCAATGTTTCCAATCTTGTGATTTCTTCATTTCCTAGATTCATTTCTTGGTCCCCTCCTTCTTGTCCGTTATTCATCAACTACTTGCTCTTCTTCCCTTTCATCCTCGAATTCGACCTCCAAGTATGTACACTTATTCTATCGTAATCCACGCTTCATTTGCTATCGGAGGAATTAAACGTTGAACATGATTTTCTTCATCATTTCTCATATTCATCCTTGACGATTCTCCTTGTTCAATTCTCCTTTCTCCAGCAAGTCTTCCACTTCTTCTCACAAAGTTGTTCAAGTACATTTCTTCTTCTAGCCATTTCTCTTTTAGTAAATCTTTTGAAAATTATCTCACTGAAATTCTTCCAAATCTCTATGCCATTCTTTTCTCAGTCCCTGTTTCTAGCGCCAATATGTAGTTGCAGGAAATCCCACAATACACCCCTAACTATATTTTGTATAACTAATCCATTCAAAAGATAATAGATGAACAATTATGAATGTTTATTAATAATTTTCTTGTAATGTTTACACCGGAAGATGAAATTACACTTAAGAACTTACAAACATTCTCTCTGTTTCTCTCTCCTAATGACTTGCTTTTTCATTCCAAAGGAACTCTCCTACAACAGATTCACTCATTCCTTTATATAGGGTAATACATAGTGAATGACAGCTAAGTTGTCCTTTATTTTCGGGAATGTCTCGCGAAGTGTCGCAGGCGTACAAGTATTCATACTCGCGACACTTCTTAACTTTCGCCAAATTTCATATCCTCCTATCGTCATCCAGTGTGTCATTCATATTTAACCCTCTGCGACTCATTCGCAACGTTGTTATGCGTTGCCTTCGCGAATTGTTGTTGTCGCGATATTCTGATCCTACAATGAGGGTGAAAATGAACTTGACACTAGAAGTGATTTTATGAATTATGATACCGATATAATATCTGAATCTATTGTATCTTACTCAACTCATGATCATTTAACTGATTATTTGTCTATTCAAAAGGACGAGAGTTGTGTTAAAGACGCCATTTATTCAGATAATGATGATTTAGAAGAACATGTTTATACGAGAAGATACTATTGTTGAGTCTAACGCCTTAGAGACAGGTAGGCGTTCATAATGAGGTACCTTCTAGTCATTCAAATAGTGAGATTCTAGTTGCAGATAATGATGAGTCGATTATTGTTGTCCCATTGAGCTCCTCTTTCACTGATCCATATTGTGATTTTATGAATGCAGATGTGAATGTTGAACATATTGATATTGGTCAGATAACTTGTACCAATAATTTTGAGCCTATATCCGTTTGTTTAGCACACTTTGCTTGATTCGGATGACCCGATACTTATTTATATTGTCAATGCATTGCGACTTCCAATAGTTAATCAAGGTAACTCACCAACGGAAGTTATTTCCAGGACTTGGAACCAGACTTAAGAGTTACTAATTTTGACAAACTTGAATCACTAGATGCATGTTTAAACCATTGTGCCAATGATTTTGTGCATTTTTACGTTGTCAATGCATTGATTCCTATGATTTCTAGTGAAGATAATGTGTTGACTGAACGTATTTCAGCTGATTTAGAACCTGATTTAGAGCGTGTTTCCGAAATAGGAACTAATATGTTTGTGTTCCATGAGAGTGATATGTTTATCTTGAATAAGGATTGCTTTATATTGAGAATGGATTTACACGTTTGTTTTAAGGTTTATAGTGTTTGCAGGTTCATGTTTGCAGCTGACCTGATTTATTGGATTGATCCCCAACTCTTTAGACTTTATATATATGCTTTGCAAGCTACTTTGGTGTATTATCACGATGTTTGAGATTCTTTCTCTGAGCAAGGATACAAAGATTATGCTTCATGGGAGTCAACCCATCGATTTGTTTTCTTTCCTCTTTTTTTTTTTTTTTTTGCTTGAATTTCCCATCTTAATTTCTACGTTGAATGACTCAATTACATTGAGGACAATGTAATATTTAAGTGTGGGGGAGTGGCATTTTCGTTAGGCTTTAAAAAAAAAAATTGCATATTATGACCAGCTGTGTAGCGGGTCTCTTAAAAAAAATAAAAATAAATGATCAGCTGTGTAGCGGGTCTTTTTCCTTTTCTTGCATGTTATGACCAGCTGTTTAGCGGGTCTAAAAAAAATTGATATGACCAGCTGCATAGCGGGTCTTGTGTATGGTATTTGTCATGACCAGCTGTATAGCGGGTCTAACTCTCTCTCTTATGATATGACCAGCTGTGTAGCGGGTCAATTCTTTGTTTTGCTCGAGGACTAGCAAAATATAAGTGTGGGGGTGTTGATAAGCACGCAAATGCTATATTTTGTACCCATATTTATATTAGCTAGGACTCGATATTTTGGATAATAACACTATTTTAGTGCTTTTGTAGAAAGTACGAATGAATTCGGTCACCGATACAATATACAGCTTAAAGAAGCTAATTAGCACTTGCGACGAAATGACGAAACATGACTGGCCTGGTATTTGTATATATTAGCAGCATGGAAATAATGAGGCCCAAAGATCGGGACTCATATCAACTTTAGAAATTGCAGCTGATGGTGTTTGATGCTGCGTCAGTCCTTAATGGAAGAACACAGCAACATGAAGTGAATGTAGAGGTTTTCGGTGGACGGAGATGTTGGTTGCTGCATCAAAAACAATGAGTGGTATTGTCTGGCTGGAAAAAATTGTAGGCATTGGTAGTCAAGGCTTACAACGGAGATCGATGGGGTTCTGGAAAGAGAGCGTGTCATCATTTTCAAGATATGATTGCGAAGAAACAGATGCAAAGAAGAAAGGTCGAGCCATTGGCAACCGGTAGGAAGTGGTGATGATAGACCAGCAATGAGGAGCAGTCTAGTTTAGGTCATGAGTTAATGACTGAAATGGAAGTTGGTGCGTGAATTCAGGTTTTCTGGTGGTGTTCATCTCATCTTACGGTTATGGTTTTTTACCCAGACTCGATTTGAATGGTGAACTGAGTATGATGGCTGTTGTGGTTGAGAGCGAGAATAGAAGTGGAAACGCAGGTGTTGGATGATGAGAACCGAGTAGAAGTCTTGTGGTTGGATTCAGCTGAAATGTTTGTGCCGCGATTAGTTATTTGGGCGAAGGCGTTAGATGGCATCAGAACAAGAGGTGTTGGTCGAGAAGATGAGTTGGGTGAGATGCTCTGCAGACTCCTATCGAGAAGGTTCGAATGGAAATGGGTGTTATGACACGATGCGGATGGAGTTTAGTTCACGGACTCGTACTCGAGGGAAACGAGCATCCGAGATGATTGGTTAAGCTAATTATAATTAGAGGCAATTTAGGAGTATGTCTTGATCGTGTTTTCATGGATGGTGATGGATCTCGAGCGGATGCATGAGCTACAACTAACGGGAGATAAGGTGTTGGCTGGTTTTGTATGGGGCTGTAATTCAAGCTGAAATAGTTGCCGTCCACCAATGGATGATAACGATACCTTTGAGGAGTTTAAAACTATACTTTCTGAGATTGTCAATGCTTCTTTCTTACTAGGAAAGACTATACCTGAAAAGGAAATAGTATACAAAATTCTCAGATCGTTACCATCCAGATACGAGTCTAAGAAACATGCCATAATAGAAGCAAATGATCTTTTTATACTTTCTCGAAGCTCTCTTGTAGGAAAGTTAAAGATCTTTGATAGAGAATTTCTGCTGAAGAATCAAACTGAGAAACGTTGCCAGGAGGACAAGGTACCTGTTGAAAAAGATCTTGACTCAACAATTGTGCTTCTAGCACAACGAATTAAGGACATCTTATTTAATGATAAACGTAATCCTGGTACATTATCATTTTGTCATAAAAAGGGTAATGAAGAAGTACAATGCTTCGAGTGCCATAAATTCGGACATATGGCAAAACATTGTCCCAGCAGAAGAATTCAGAAGTGCAACAAGGCTTATGTCTCCACTCTTGATGATATTCCGGAGGAAGAACCCAATGAAGGAATATCTAACTGTAATGCACTTCTTGCCAACTCTAAAAGTGATGAATCCTGTGAGTCTAATCAACTCCTAGAAAATCTTGAGTTGGGAATTAAGGAAAATAAAAGGTTAAGCCTGGTACTTGAAAACCTTTTGAAATTCCTATTAGATAAAACCCGTAAGGTAAAATCAACAAAAAAATTGGGTGAAAAACCAAGAGAATCAGAAACTAGTTTTTCTGATAATATGATAAGTTCTTCATGTGGAAGAAATAACCACACTGCAATCTTCCTTGGAAATAAATTTATCAAGGCACTTCGCAGGGGGATAAAGATTTTGAATGCTGGTAAGTTTATGAGATCTCAAAAGGAAATTGCAAACTCTTGCAATTACAAGAGAAAAAAAGAACGAAAGGAAACACAGTCTATTGTGTTTATAAGTCATCCTAAGGATGTCTTTGTTACCTATGGTGAGAACAAGTATCACCTCAACACACACTGATTGTGTTGAAGAATGCATCCTCACTAATTGCCCAAAATTTTGACTATAAGGAGGCATAAATCTGGGCAGGTTGTACATATCTATTTCTTAAGTGAAAAATAATAGATATCTTTTACTTTTGGGAATTCGGTTTCCATAAACCAAATTATCCCTTGATTTTCTCCCATCTTATATACCTTCTTCTTGTCCGAAAGAAGACTATTTTATTTCAATGGAGAAATCGGTAAAAGAAGAGTCATCTCATGATGATTTAGCACTTTGTGCATCAGTTATGATTGAAACTCATGATGTCTCTCTTCATGATAATTCTCAAGATTCTCTAAGAAAACAGATTCTTACTGTTAAAGGTTGCATTAGATATCATGAGCTGATGATAAAGGATTAAAAAGAAGTATTAGTTGATCTTCATTCTCAACTGTTTGAGATGAACAAATTGTCTACTGAAAAAGGAAGTGCTCAGAAGAATTTGAATCCAGTTTTTGAAAGCAATCTTCACAAGAATTGAGAATAGACATCAGTTTTTGATTTCTTTCAATAATTGTATAAGGTCCATTATGAATAAAACTATCTCTATTTATGAATAAAATTATTAGTTTATAATTTTTCTTGTGATAATTTTCGTTTACATAGCCTGTGCTTGAATGCTTTATCTTATTGCTATGTATGTTTATGGAATGTTTGATTTCGGTTTTCTTAACCTTAATATTCGATCTCATATGGTGTGAACCCTTTTGGTTTGGGTGACTTTTTGGTTTAGCAGGATTAAGTTATAGCCCATGTTGGTAGGCTTTATCAAAGGATCATAAGGGGTTTTGATTGAAACTAATATGTGAAAAAGTCAAAATATGTTGAATCGTTTGGTTTAGCATAAAAGCATATGTGTTTCTGGGTTTCAACTTTTGCATTGCATTAGTTAAAACCGGTTTTCAAACTTTCTCTGGTAAAGGTTGGTTTTTGTTGTTGTTCTTTTATCTTGCGAGAGGATGACAACATAATGGGGGAGATATCTAACTTGAACTGGCGCTTAATGACATATCTTAAGGGGAGAAGAGGATGCGGAATTTGAGGTAACGACTTTGTTAGTTAATCGTTTTCTGTTTAAGAAAAGCTCGAATTTTATTGCATATATTTATTGCTTTTGCTTAACAAAATTTCTTACAATTGATGTTTTATTCCATTATTTGTGTATGGATGTGTGTGTGATTCAATTGTTTCCGGTTAAGAAAAACTATTGTTATCTTGCTTTATTGTTTGGTATCAATGGTTTAGGCTTACAAAATTTCGGTGCAATTGCGGTACTTTAATGTCTATGTTGTTTCAATTGCTTCCGGTTGAGGTAAATAATTATGCAAGTTGATTTATTTGGTTTGTATGAATTGTTTAGGGCTTAACAAAAGGTTTTCGGGATGAATTGTTTAGTCCAATTCGATTAGGATAAGAGAAACTAAGTTAATTTGATCTTAGTTAGACTTATCAAAGTGGAGGTTTCGGTTATTCAAGTCTAATCGAATGCCTTAACAATAAATGCTAGTTAACTAACCTAGTACTTGTCTTGTTTAAAAGTGAAAGGTCTAAGTCATTATTTGAATAATTAGAACTGATGAGAAAAATAGAGTTAATTCGATCTTTATTTTGGTCTTATCGAACAAGTGATTGTATTTGTGCAATCGATTTAGCAAAGGAACTAAGGTGCTTAGTCGATTTTTGGTTTGCTAAACTATCGTGGAAAATTGCTTCGGGCAATTGTTTCCTTGGTAACATATCAAAACAAAATTACTTTGTAGTTTCGGTTTTGATATTGGTTATCAAAAATGGTGTGTGGAACGATGCGTGTCGTAACCACAACAAATTAGTGAATATTTTTCCACTCAATTAACAAGTAATATGGTGGTAGTTAAGTTCGTTCCCACGGGAGCAAGAGTTTTTAGTTGTTTAATTGTCACAAAGAGGGGGTTATAAAGCAAAGAAAATAAACAAAGCAATTCAAAGATAAAGTTGAAATCAATAAGAGAGACAAGATCAAGGAATTCTTCTTCGTTGCAAAACAATGATTCAAGTTATGTTTTTCATCCACATGTTATTAGTCACAGATTATCACCAACCGTAGGATAGCAGGTTCGCTTAGCTAACCCCAAAATCCCTTATTTCACCGAAAAGTAACAAAGTCTACTTAGTTATCGATTCTATTCAAAAGAACCACCTTGAGGTTCGCTTACAAGATGTAATTCCCGAACGCATTAAGATTTATGAATTTAGGTTTAGTACTAGTAGTTAAACTCGGTTCGCTTGGTCCACTTTCTAGCGTTGTTTTCACACACAATTGCTCCACGGAATCCCTCCGCAAGGTCTCGTGTTTGCTACTTATGTAAGAGTCAAGAAACGATTACTTATCCCCTAACTTTCACTAGCTTTAGATCAATTAACAAATCAATTTAGTTGGCCACCCAAACAATCTATCAATCAATCATGAATGTATAAACATTCCTATTAGTAAAAACAAACGATAATCATGTGAAAAACTTCAAAGTAGATTTAAAACAAAACTCAAAACATGTTAAGAACTAGGAATTCATCCTCAATCAATAAGAAAATTAGCTACTCATGTTTTTGAAATTCACACAAATAATTAAAAGGAGAATTTTTCAAGTTCACACAAATAATTAAAAGAAGAATTTTGAAAAGCAAGCAAAAACACAAGTGTTGTGTGTGTAAAAGGTGTAGAAGTTGTGTAGAGAACTTCTCTATTTATAGGCTTCAATGCTCTCCAAATCTTCCAAGGAATAGAATCCTCATTCCTTTAGCAATTCAATTTCCAAGTTCAAGTCTTTCTCAAATCTTCCATCTTCTCTTTCCAAATTTGAGCCAGATTCTCCATCCAATTCCAAACCCAAGTCTTCACACCCATGAGTCTAGAACACAAAAAAAAAAAAAAAATAATTTTGGGTTGTCGGAAAATCTGGTACCACCTAATCCGCCGAAAACTCTTTGCCGGCCACATTAATTTACGTCGGCTGGGAATGGAATATTTCGTCACCGATCCGTCAAAGTTAGCGGTCGGGATAACGATCTACGTTAGTCGACTGGTCAAGGAGGAAGAGTCACCCGAGTCGAGAATGAGTTAGCCGCCTAGTTGGTCAATGGTCTTACTCACCAGTTGGATCGGCTCATCGGCCAGTATTGAGTTGACTTCGGTAGAAATGATTTCAAAACAGAGTCTCGTTTGTTTTCCGGCATTTCTCGGGCCGAGTTCGTGCCATTCTTCTCCCTACGATAATCCTACACATTCATCTATAGTTTCATTCATTCTCTTCAGTCCTTGTGCAGCAGCAACGGTTTCAGCATCTTCACATAATTTCCTATTTCACTGCAACACCATTCTCTATAACATCAGTTTAACATCCTGCTCTTTGTTCACAAATCGATCCCGTTCTTCTGTAATTTCCATCCACCAACACATACCCATTATTGATCTTACCTGCGATTTCATCAATCAAACACAGTACTTCGATCTTACTGCAGAAACCCGTCTCGTAATCCAACTTTGTTTAATAAAATCGGCAGCAACAATTCCTTCTCGATCTCGGTCCGATAACAACATCAAACTCCTCCCCGTATCTTCAACTCTTCAATTGCAGAGATTCAAACATGAACTCTGTGTACTTCTCGATCTTGAGTTCATTAGCAAACCCATCTCTATTCTATTATCCAGCAGCTCAGAACCCATTCAATTTCTCCTCTCGATCTGAACCTCTTCTTCTTCTTCTTTATTTTGATTCAACAACAGCAGCTCCTCAATCTCCTCTATGTGTTCTTCATAACCCTTAATCATCACCACCAACGCAACTCTGCCAAGATTCAACACCTTCAGAACTCGAATCTGCTCTAAACCCACCTTCGATTCAAACGGTAGTACTTACTTCAGATCCAATTTCTCGATTACTGCTTTGAACTCAACAAATCATCACCGTCTCTTTCTCAATCTTTCCTTCTCAGTCTTAACAATCTCTATTCTTGATGTCAACAAGAGACCTCACCATCATCTCACCGATTCGCTCCTTCTCTTGATTTAGTTCTCTCGATTTCATAACGAGCGACCCACAAATGCTTTTAATCAGTGAAAATGATGAATGAGAGAAATATCTCTCCAATTTAGGTCATAAATTAGGGTAGGGTTTATGCAGTGGCACCCACATGTTATAAGGGCTATCCTGATTGGCAGCCCCTTAGCCTCAGCTGGTCTGTGTCTAGTATTCCTCCAAATAGAGTTCCCCCTTAACCTTGGTTGGGCTCCAGATAGTGTTCGCCCATGAAATGACAATTTTACCATTTTTGCTCAAATTGGGTGATTTCTTCTTCTTTTCCTCCATGCGACTCCAGAGTACCTAATAACTCAAAAACACGCGTAAAATACATAATTTACAAGAAAAATAGCAGAGAAAGCATAAACAATAGATAGTAAATAGGATGTGTTCTACACCCTATCAAATTCCCCCACACTTAGACTTTGCTAGTCCTCGAGCAAATCAAACTAAAACTTACAACTTCAAAGTGTTCCAGCGTCCCAAGCATCCAAAGAGCTATGAGGACATAGAGTTTCTGCATGCTAGTAATAATAAGTTAGAAATACTAAAGAACATATTCTCATTCTTAAATGTTGAGTGAGAAATAACCACACCATAATGAGAGAATGCGTGTTTGAGAAGCGATCAATAAGCATTTCGCCTCGACTTCTGCCTCACCAAAAAGGATTTTATGATAATTGCACTCAAAAAGACGGCTTTTTTATGGTTCTCACATGTGTGTAGGTAGGAATGAAGAGAGAAATCCTGCAACACGTTGAATGGTGGGAAGGACAACTTCCGAAATATTTTGAAAACCCACATCTTTTAACATTTGAAAAACCATTTTTCTGACGATCTCTAAGAAAGGAAATAAACCACTATTATCGAGGATGAGATTACTTACTCACCTTCACATCCGATCGCCAATTATGATAACACCACTCTCACGACATCCAATAGAAACGTCTTCCGCTCCTCGTCTTTAACTTCTTGGTCTTTGTCTTCGGTTTCAACTTTTGATGATAAACTCTTGAATTTCATAAATCCTTAACAATTTGTAACTTGTTTCCTTAAAATCCTTGTGTTGATGGGTGAAAAACTACTCCTGCTGAATTTGGTAATTTAGGGTGTGATGAGGAATGAATTTAAACCTACAACAAATGCACTTTGCGCGGTGAGTGCTTGTAGATTCGAGAGATCAATCTGTGCAAGTCCGGCCTAAACCAAGAAATGGCGGTTCCGGACTTGTTTCGGTCACAAAGTGAAGGAGATGGGGTTGATCTTAGGGAGGGAAGCGAAGAAGGTGTTGAGATTGTGAAGATGTTGGCTTGCTTATGACTTGTAACAGAAATATGAGCAAGCTTACGGTTGATGCAAGCAAGCTCGGGTGTTTGAATACGATGTTGTATTAACACTTGGTTTTGTCGGCGAACTTGTGTTGTTACATTGTCTTGTCTTGTTGAAATAGGGCGGAGAACCTATTTATACAAGTCATTGAGACTCATTCACGTTTCGTGGGAAGTGGAGGTAGTGGAATGATGGAGTGGTGGAGTTGTGTGTCGGTAGCATACGACCGGTCTTGCCCACTTCTCCCGGTTCATCTCTAACCGTCCATGACTTCCTAACACGTTCTTGTAATGGCGCGTTGCCTGGTTGTAAAACCTTGAGACCAATACCCCAGTATGTATCCCCCGGTTTGTGACATGATTGATGTACGGAATGTGGATCGTGGATCCACGGAAGATAGCATGTAATGTTGAATTGAATAAGCTGCGTTATTCGAAAGTCGATACTTGTGAAGTATCGTGTGTATTTCATGCGAGTCTTTGCATTGTGGTGTGGTAAAGTGATGGGTAATGACTCCTCACTAACCAAATAACTCCCCGACCAAGGTTGTATAACCAAGTTTGGTGAAGTCGGACGGATGAGATGATGTTTGAGACACTCATCTGCGACCGTTGATGAAATCGGGGTTTTTAAAGAGGTGCGCAAGCATCACTCTTGACTTGGTCGAAACCAAACATGGGAAGAATTTTGTAGAGGACCGACCATACATGCGTGTTGACGGCATGATGGTGTACACGTCCATGTCTCACCGTCTCATGAAAATGCAATCTAGGCCACTCAATTTGACCGTCAAAGAGGAGTGGTTGAGATCGGTTTGCGGCAGAAATCTCTTACCGCAAAGGAATTGATAACCGCGTGTCATCCCAAGTTTGGGCGCGCGCCCCAAGACGACCCATCTTGGTCGGTCTTGGTCGATCATACCACCGTGTAGGTGGTAGGTTGGTGTTCACATCTATACTTGATTATCCCATGAAAACGTGATCTAAGCCATTCAAATCATCCGGTGAAGTTGAGCGGTCGAGATCAGTTTAGGATTTGGGAGTGTAACCGCACGAGTTTGGGCGTGCGTTTTGGGTTGGCCGGGAATGATGTGCCTTGGCCGACCGCAAGAGGAGGTAGATGGGCCCACGGTGGTCATCTTTGGTATGACCGGCCTTGGTTAATCAATCTGTGACCCTCCATTCGTATGCGGAGAAGATGGACGCGCGTGATGACTTGAAACCCTAATTTTGGCTTTCAAAGCCGCGCGACCATGCTTTTTTGGGCGGACGGTTTTGTTGTAACCAACCATGGTTGGCTTTGACCGATTGGTCAAGTGTGTAGACGGTCACGCGGTGATCGTGTTGACATGCTCTGGGCCCTTTGAGTCTACATCTGCACCTCCATCTATGCCTGCGAAGATGGACGGTTGAGAACCGTTTTGCGGCACATGTAATATGCCGCAAACCCTAATTTAGGTTTTCCGTCCATAATGCTTGGTATGGACGGTTTCTTGGCAAGCGAGGCCAATGGTCGACCATGCGGGGTCGGTTGTGTGTATTCCATACCTGCTTGGGGGTGATGGAATTGATCCGTGGTCATCCAATCATGCTTGTGGAGTTGGATGATGCGATCGAATCATATTTGGCAAGCTAAGGCCGTGTGTATTCCATACCGCTTGGGGGTGATGGAATTGATCTGTGGTCATCCAATCATGCTTGTGGAGTTGGATGACTGCGATCGAATCATATCCGGAGATCGATACAGGTCAAGTCCGGATGCTCAATCGAGCTAGTATAACACACCGAGAGGGCTCAATCGGGCTAGTATAACACACCGAGAGGGCTCGGGCTAGTATAACACACCGAGAATCGACTGTACGGGTATTTCGTACATGGATTCATTATAGTGCTTGGAGGTTCGTGTTACTGCGTAAGAGTAACACTCGGTCGTCATGCCACACGATAATGGGTACAGAAATACAAGGTTGATATGAAATTCACGAGGAAGGGATTGTTGCTTTGCATGCTCCAACACGGAGGAATTTCATGTATTCACGAGAATGGGATTGTTGCTAAATGCTCCATTCTTGGTGAATTAAGTGAGGAGTATCCGTCACTTATAAAAGGCTTTATCTTTTACAAGATGTCGGCGCATGATTTTTCGGGTTTTTTACAATTTTAACCTTAAACGAAAATCCAACATCAACATTAAGTCCCCTGCCTAGCACATAATGGTTACATTATTGTGTGGTAGGCATGAGATGGTGACATACATACGTGAGAAAGACAGGGATAAAAGGAGTTTACCCTGAAGAGTGTTGGCCGACCGCTAGTTCCCCACGCCCGTCACGCTTGTATGGAATCCTACGGGTGGGGCCGGTTTCTTTCTTTGGGTATTTGAATCAAAATAGGAAACCAAATAAGAGAGGAATCCTTTTTCTAGTGGGATTCTTCTAATTTTTGTCTATAAAAGAGACCAAGACTCCTTTCTTTTCCTCACGATTTTTTTTTTTTTTTTTTTTTTAATTTTTGTTCTAGTCCGCAACCTTCTGCTTTGCCGTCGATCTAATAGCTTGTTGCCATTGCTTGGATTGTTCTTAGGAACCGCCGCCGCCCGTTCTGGGAGTCGCTCCCCGTCCGGCCGTCCAAGGTAGGTTTCGCTCCTTCTTTTTTTTTTTTTTTTTTAGAAAGTAAAACCCTAGTTTGTTA
Source organism: Papaver armeniacum (assembly GCA_023531295.1). NCBI lineage: Eukaryota > Viridiplantae > Streptophyta > Magnoliopsida > Ranunculales > Papaveraceae > Papaver > Papaver armeniacum. The sequence goes on along the minus strand of JAJJWW010000239.1, from coordinate 26,976 downwards.
GGTAAACACTTTTGTAAGACATGTGCATGCTTAGCTTTTTCCGCCATCTAGCTTGAATCCCGTAGACATAATTCCCATGAATAAAGAAAATTGTGTTGTGATGTATGCGGATGAATGCGGGCCCGCCGTGTATCTTGGGAACGTGGGTCTTATTCACATATGCTTGACTGAAATTTGAAACTTATACCGACTTGAAAGTTATCTTGGAGAACTTGAAATTTGTACACTGGGACGAAACTTGCATCGGTCTTGAAATCAATGCCAGATCCCGACTTGAAAGTTATACTTAGGAGAACTTGAAATCAATACCCAGGACCAAAACTTGTATGATGTTTGGACCGGCCATTGTGTGAGTTGTGTCTTGCCGTGTGTGACGTACAAGTTCTAACTTCTGTCTTTTATTTCATTGCGGTAGAAAAGAACTTCTGTCGATATGTCTTCAAGATAATCTTTGGTACCAAGTCGGGGAAGTGTTGATAGCTTCAAAGATATGCCGAACATCAATGATGAGTTGTTCACCTTGCCTTTTCCAAATATTAGGAAGCATCCTTCTCATAAGATAGTCTTGCTTTCCGATTCGAAAAATATGGATGCTTGATCCATTCTCTTCTTAGCACTTGTGATGAGATTTTGTCTCCGGAGAAACGAATATCCGCCTTCTCCCATTGACTTCAAGATTTGCCATGCTCCACTGGGTTCTTATGAAGGATGGATGAGACGCATGTTGAGTGATAAGGGCATTAAGGACAATTTGACCAAAGCACAAATTCTCGATGCGGTCATGGCATCTGCTACCCTCGAAATTAGGAAAGACACCGCGGGTTTGATCACCTTCATTTCTCGGTGGCGTATTTCTACTCACACGACCATATCTAGATGGGGAGAGATGACTATTACTTTGGAGAGTGTAGCGCGTTAATGAACACCTTTGTTGCCGGAAGTCTTTTTACGAGCTCTCGATGCGGAACAAAGTAATTATGATGCTATACTTCAAAAGGCGGAGGGATTCGAGAGTCTGGACAAGGAGGAGAAAAAGGATGCGAGATGCTTTTATACTTGGTGGGTTTCGGAGTGGTCTTACGCACCCGGAGTTGAATCAAGAGTTGGAGAACGAGCTCGGCTTGATCGCGTTCTGTCTTTATGGCTATCCCGGAGATGTATTTGATGATGGTTCAGGGAAGAAGACCATAAGAGGTGAGCTTGTTAAGATTGCTATAAAGCTGGCGCGGGGTGAAGTTCTTCCTCTAGCTGCATTGTTCCTTGGATCGCTGTATTCTCATCTGGACGCTTTAGCAATGGATATGCACGTTTCTAACGGGTACAAGAAGGTGGAGTCGCATGTTCACTTCGCTTTTCTTCAGGCGCTCTTATGGGAGCACTTCGGGTTATGCTCCTACTCCTGCACCTTCACTCGTTAACTTGTACGGCGGCTCGAGAATACTCCGATGGAATAAGAAGCGTCCTAAAGCCGGTGCGAAACTTGTGGAGGTATTTGACACCATTTCTTCCGTAGATTTTCGTCCATGGGGGCCGATTCACTCTTCCATCATTCAGCCAAAGACCTTTGCTGACGATCCTGGCGTTGTGTTGCGTACCGATGTTGAGACCATGAGATCTGGGGAATTATTTACATGCTTTGCATTCCAGGATATGTCCGTCTCTATTCAACGGAGAATTTTACGTGACTCCGTACAACATTGACCAATTTGCTCGCGATGGGATTTGATCGGGTGTCCCATTTATCCGTCCACTAGGGGCTCGGAAGAATTCCTTCCACAAATTCTTAACGCCAACGTGTTCTTAGACCGGGTGAGCCTTCCCTTCGGCCTATTGGGAGAAACCCGGTGGTGACCAGACGGTATATAAAGAATTTTGGGGAAACAACCTGTTGATCTTCCCGAGAAATTTTCGAAGAGTGTTGTGACGAATTCCGTAGTGAGCCATCTTCGACGTCTTGACGAAGCATTTCCAGTTGAAGCCACTTCCATCCAAACGGACAAGAGCCGAGGATTGCGGTCCCAAGTAGGAGAGAGACCTAAGAGGCAAGCATGCGGTCCGGTAATCCTCAATTCTTCTAATATGCAGGTATTTAAACCTCCTCCCATCGGTTCTTTCATTTCTCCAGTGTAAGTTCTTCTAAAACGATCCTTGTTTTAAATCAGGGAATTTCGAAAGATAATGCCTTCACAAGGTTGGCACGCATTCAAAACGGGAAGGCCGGCGGTACTGGTCTTCATGCTGAGAAGTCTGGCGGTACGGACCTTCATGTTGAGAAGTCCGGCGGTACGGACCTTCATGCTGAGAAGTCTGGCGGTATGGACCTTCATGCTGAGAAGTCTGACGGTATGGACCTTCATGCTGAGAAGTCTGGCGGTACGGACCTTCATGTTTGAGAAGTCTGGAGAAACCGCTCCTTTTTCGACGAGAGATGATGCAAGCTCGGTTGAACAAGGCGCTTTCCTTAGTGATCTTGTCGACGGGGTCGTGACGGAAATCAACACCCAGAGTGAAATAGATGCCGTAAGGAGTGCAAGAGAGACGGTGGCCCGGCGTAGTTGAGACGGCTCCTCTTGACATCCATCCCGAACAGCACCTTAGGACCGTATGGCTATTGTGGTGACTTCTTCGAAAGGCCTCCCCAAGAATCGACAAGACTCCCGCGGTCGCCGAATTGCCGGTGATGCGGCTGGGGCTTTGTTCGATCCTCCTTTTTACTGTCCCTTATTCAGGTCATGTGTTGGTTGGTGGATTCAGCGTGCGGTCCGGGTTTGAAAAGTTGTACACGACAACTGGAAGAAACACGGCCATATTGCTACCACTATGAAGCTCGGAGTCGTCTTGCATTGGTCAACCGCGTCCAAGAAGCTTTAGTTTCCATCCAGGGGATGAGCGCTGCAAGATCGGTGGAACAGGTTTACGAAGAGGTGATTGAAGATTGGAGGTGCCATCTCGGACGTGTTTGCGCGATGCGGCTTCAATGCTCCCTGGTTCTTCAAAGGGTTCTCCGAGATTCGGGAGCTCCGAAACTACATGATGAAGTCCCTTCCGCTGGACCGTGTTGCTCGTCGGGGAAGAAGAGGTTGAGAGGTTGTCTAAAGAACTGGAGTCAAGCGGCCGTGCTTCAAAGGATGAAAGTCTCTTGCCCGAAGGATGAGTTGTTGCTTAAAGACTTTCCTTGAAGTATTCGTGCTATATACCGGCGTTTTCTCTTATATGCTTTTCTTTTTTGAGTGATAGTGAGGATTTTCTTTGACTTCCTGGTTTTTGGATCAATAGGTAATTGAATTGGCTTATTTTTGAGATAGTTTTGTGAACAACCCTTTTGAAAGGGATTATGTTAAATGAGATTTGCATCTTGGTCATGAATGATTGCACATATTACATGAAATTGCGAATGTTATGTGAAAGGGAGGTACGAATGGAAACAAACATGGCGTTTGATCATCGAGCCTCTTTCTCCACGTGCGGGATGCTAAGTCCCCGGTGAATTCTAAACTATCTTTCTTGTAAAGTTGTTGAGTAAAACTTACTTGCTTTTGAAGCCTCACTATATCAAACCGGAGTAGTCTTTCTAAGAAAATCCTTTGAACCAAGCTTCTCCTGAACAATGCGCTTCAAAGCGTTGCATTCACTTTGGTGGGGTGATGGAGGAACCGGTGGTAATGACATTACCTCGGGTCCATTACTTCTTGATCGATGGCGGATGCCATACGGGGTAGCTCCACCTCTCCATTTCGTACCCACGTCTCCAGCGGTTCCTGTCTTCTTCATTGGGAAGGGGAAATGTAAGTACCACGAGTCTAGCTTTTCTGCGTTAGCGGGCGTTGTAACGTCTCTCCGCGGCTTTGACGTGGAACAAGAGATGAAATTGGATGACTTGCGAGTGCTATCGTATCTGCGGATCGCTTGCCTAAGTAAAGGGATGTAGAAGGTGTCGTAACGTCACCTGGCCGAGTGGCCGGATTGAACGTCCCCATCCTCTGTATTCAGGCATTTCTGATTGATTTCTCCTTCCTCGAGCATTTCTCCAGTCGGTTGAAAAGTCGACGCGGATTGGACAGTCTCCTGGGCTTCAGCAAGAGTTTTGAGATATAAATCCTCTAGTAGGGCTCCATAGGCTGCAGGCTCCCTTTCCTTATCTGGCAGACGTTGTAGTACTCCGGACAAGTCTCTTCCTTCGTCTGGACCATGTTGTCCATCTCTTCTGATTCGTCTGCTGCGATTACGTGCTCCTCTTGCTTCTCCACTGGTAAAGGTGTGATCCCTGGCTAAGGATTCACCGTTTCTTGCGGAGCGGATGCATCCTTCTCGTAATTGTGCTGCTATGTCATTCAAAAGGCGAAATGTCTCGCTCTGCTTTCTGGTGATACCGGCTTGATTTGCCAAGGCATCCCCCAACATTCCATTTATGCTTCCCATGATATCTGAACCTTTGTAGTTTCCGGATACATTGCGAGATGGAAATCGAGAAATTGAGGATTCAATTTTATGCAACCGATAGATCAATCTCCCACTGTGGTCGCCAATTGTTGATGGGTGAAAAACTACTCCTGCTGAATTTGGTAATTTAGGGTGTGATGAGGAATGAATTTAAACCTACAACAAATGCATTGCGCGGTGAGTGCTTGTAGATTCGAGAGATCAATCTGTGCAAGTCCGGCCTAAACCAAGAAATGGCCGTTCCCGGACTTTGTTTCGGTCACAAAGTGAAGGAGATGGGGTTGATCTTAGGGAGGGAAGCGAAGAAGGTGTTGAGATTGTGAAGATGTTGGCTTGCTTATGACTTGTGATATGAAATATGAGCAAGCTTACGGTTGATGCAAGCAAGCTCTGGGTGTTTGAATACGATGTTGTATTAACACTTGGTTTCTGTCGACTGAACTTGTGTTGTTCTGTTGTCTTGTCTTGTTGAAATAGGGCGGAGAACCTATTTATACAAGTCATTGAGCCTCATTCACGTTTCTCGTGGGAAGTGGAGGTAGTGGAATGATGGAGTGGTGGAGTTGTGTGTCGGTAGCATACGACCGGTCTTGCCCACTTCTCCAGTTCATCTCTAACCGTCCATGACTTCCTAACACGTTCTTGTAATGGCGCGTTACACGCTGCACGCTGTAAACCGCCAGACCAATACCCCGGTATGTATCCCCCGTTTGTGACATGATTGATGTCGGAATGTGGATCGTGGATCCACGGAAGATAGCATGTAATGCTGAATTGAATAACTGCGTTATTCAGAAAGTCGATACTTGTGAAGTATCGTGTGTATTTCATGCAGGTACTGCATTGTGGTGTGGTAAAGTGATGGGTAATGACTCCTCACTAACCAAATAACTCCTGACCAGGGTTGTATAACCAAGCTGGTGAAGTCGGACGGATGAGATGATGTTTGAGACACTCATCGCGCCAGTTGATGAAATCGGGGTTTTTAAAGAGGTGCGCAAGCATCACTCTTCAACTTGGTCGAAACCAAACATGGGAAGAATTTTGTGAGGGACCGACCATACATGCGTGTTGACCCGGCATGATGGTGTACACGTCCATGTCTCACCGTCTCATGAAAATGCAATCTAGGCCACTCAATTTGACCGTCAAAGAGGAGTGGTTGAGATCGGTTTGCGGCGAGAAATCTCTTACCGCAAAGGAATTGATAACCGCGTGTCATCCCAAGTTTGGGCGCGCCCCAAGACGACCCATCTTGGTCGGTCTTGGTCGATCATACCACCGTGTAGGTGGTAGGTTGGTGTTCACATCTATACTTGATTATCCCATGAAAACGTGATCTAAGCCATTCAAATCATCCCAGGTGAAGTTGAGCGGTCGAGATCGGTTTAGGATTTGGGAGTGTAACCGCACGAGTTTGGGCGTGCGTTTTGGGTTGGCCGGAATGATGTGCCTTGGCCGACCGCAAGAGGAGGTAGATGGGCCCACGGTGGTCATGCTGGTATGACCGCCTTGGTTAATCCAATCTGTGACCCTCCATTCGTGCCGGAGAAGATGGACGCGTGATGACTTGAAACCCTAATTTTGGCTTTCAAAAGCCGCGCGACCATGCTCTTTTGGGCGGACGGTTTTGTTGTAACCAACCATGGTTGGCTTTGACCGATTGGTCAAGTGTGTAGACGGATCACGCGGTGATCGTGTTGACATGCTCTGGGCCCTTTGAGTCTACATCTGCACCCTCCATCTATGCTGCGAAGATGGACGGTTGAGACAATTTTGCGGCACATGTAATATGCCGCAAACCCTAATTTAGGGTTTTCCGTCCATAATGCTTGGTATGGACGGTTTCTTGGCAAGCGAAGGCCAATGGTCGACCATGCGGGGGTCGGTTGTGTGTATTCCATACATTGCTTGGGGTGATGGAATTGATCTGTGGTCATCCAATCATGCTTGTGGAGTTGGATGATTTGCGATCGATCATATTTGGCAAGCTAAGGCCGTGTGTATTCCATACCTGCTGGGGTGATGGAATTGATCTGTGGTCATCCAATCATGCTTGTGGAGTTGGATGATCTGCGATCGAGATCATATCCTAGACCGATCTGATCAAGTCCGGATGCTCAATCGAGCTAGTATAACACACCGAGAGGGGCTCAATCGGCTAGTATAACACACCGAGAGGGCTCGGGCTAGTATAACACACCGAGAATCAGCCTGTACGGGTATTTCGTACATGGTTTCATTATAGTGCTTGGAGGTTCGTGTTACTATGTAAGAGTAACACTCGGTCGTCATGCCACACTTCGATAATGGGTACGGAAATACAAGGTTGATATGAAATTCACGGGAAGGGATTGTTCTTGCATGCTCCAACCTGGAGGAATTTCATGTATTCACAGAATGGGATTGTTGCTAAATGCTCCATTCTTGGTGAATTAAGTGAGGAGTATCCGTCACTTATAAAAGGCTTTATCTTTTACAAGATGTCAGCGCATGATTTTTCAGGTTTTTTACAATTTTAACCTTAAACGAAAATCCACCATCAACACCTTGTCGCTTGAAACTTCCTCATAGATTTTCCTTCCCCACGGCTTATTAAATAAAAATAAAAACAATGATAAATTTTTCTCTTGTCTCATTTTTTTTTTTTAAATATTATTATTATTATTTTATTTTATTTTTAAAATTATATGAAGACAAGAGAAATAAAATACAAAACAAAGTGAAAATAAAACAAAACGTGGCCGTGGGAGAAGTATTTTACCGCTTAATTCTTCACAACTTGTATCGCCTCAAAATCATAAACTTCAACAATTCTCACCTTTTGATTCTCTTTGCTCTAGTAAATAAGTCTTCATACTTGAATATATAATTACCTCATTGTATTGTAAGTCCTCAACATGTATGTAAAAATCCGCCCTTTGTATGTTGCTTTACTTGAATTTGAAATTTTGCTCTTTTTCTCGTTCCGTTGCTTGTAAACCTTGAACGTCTTCAACTTTCCTTGTAGATTTTGATGTCGCTCCTTGTTGATGATGATGGTGTTTCTATGGAACCGTTGTTGTCGAGAGAATGGTGCTAACTGCAAATCGAACTACAAGGAGGCTTTCATCTATAGACGTCACCCTCATGATTGACAAAATTAGCACTCAAGAGATCAAAGAGTAGTGCTTCTATTGGTGGGAGGTTGGGTAGCTCACCATTCTACCCGGAATTAACGTACGGTGACACACACTCAAAAGAAAGCTCTTTAGTCAGCTACAAAGAATATTTGGTCGGTGCCTCACATGATATAAATACGGGTAGTCCCCACTAATGATTGATCAGCAACTCTAATAATGCATTTCTGCCTGCTCCTAATTTGCATCACCGGCATGATTAAATCCATTATTTAACACTCTAACAAGTAAGAAATCCGAATGTAGTTCCCTAACACTTCCAAGTTCAGTTATGTCGGTCAGAATCTCTATGTTAACATACCTAGAAGTATGCTAGTGACTCTAAAATCTCTAAAAGTTGAAGGTTTTATGTTTTTTTTTTTTTTTTTTTAATACATGCTTAACCACTCCCCCACACTTAAACCTTACATTGTCCTCAATGTAATTGAATCCTCCTAGTAAAGTCAAGGTGGGAAATTTTAACATGATATGGAATAAGAAAAAGAAATAACAAAAATAAAAAAAAACAAAAGGATAATAAATACAAAACCTATGGGTTGCCTCCCATGAAGCGCTTGTTTTAAAGTCGACGGCCCGACTTGGCTCTTGTAAGATTCATTCCCCATATACTAACAATCTGAAAATTTGAGGATCCACCCATAATACCCGTTTTGAAAACAATAACTCCATACAAATATTAGCACAAGAAAACAATAGTGAAATTATCGCTCGATAGAAATTTCCCCCACACTTATTCTCGTCCACACTCGGAAGTGTATAAAGAACATAGAATTTTGGAACTTCCATGTATTCCTCTTGGCAAACCTGCATGGTGTTAGCATCAAGTGTTTCCAATGGTGGATATTTAGAAACAAAATCATCCAAAATACTTTCAAGCACATACATTCAAACCAATAAGAGGTAAAGGAGAAGAATCAATAGGCAAAGGGTTAGAAAAACCTTGCACAATCTCTTGTTTTTGCGGAATCCTCTTCATCCTTAGAGAATTCATGTGAATTACTTACCTCTTGTATATCGTGGTCCTCTATCGAATCTTGAAACCATTCGTCGTTATTTTCTACCTTAACCAAAGTTTTGGCATCATTATAATCATTGGCAAGTTCAATTGGGTCTTCCACAAAATCAATCAATTTGGTTTCATCCTCTAGCATCATCTCTTCAACATTCTCATCATCGGAATCGGGTCATTCACTAAAATGATTTTCATCGGTATAGATTGTAAGATCTTCTTGTGCGGGTGTTACACAGTTTATAACAATAGGTAAGTCACACCCAATCTCCTCTTTTTGAATAGGTGAAGGATCGTTATTATGATCCGGAGTTGGAATAACTTCCTCATTGTTGCAATAATTTTCATAAGGTTCAAAATCATCATCGTAACCCATATAATAACGTTTTTCACGCTCCATTCTTAAAGCTCTTTTAGCTTCAAAAATTTCTTCATCCGATGCTAGGCCTTCATCGATCAATTGATAGAACCTTTTCTCAAGTTCCCTCAAACTAGGTTGCCTTACACCAAGGAGATATCGCATAGATTTAGAAGCATAACTATCCTCCCCTCCTAGTGATTGTCCACTTACATACCCGTCATAAGGTTGTTGATATGTATGAGAATATCCATAAAGTCTGTATCCTAGGGAAGGTTGGAAGTTGTCATAATGTTGAGGTTGAAAACCGTATTGATTGTTGTAATATGCTTGCTCTTGTCCACCATACATGGAAAACTGGTACATGAAATAAGATTCTCAAAAACTAAGCTAGATACGGTATAGAATCTAACAAAGCAAGAATAAAGCAAAAATAAAAAATAAAAACAACTAAAATCATCCGCTGCTCCCCGGCAACGGCGCCAAAATTTGATGCGTGTCGTAACCACAACAAATTAGTGAATATTTTTCCACTCAATTAACAAGTAATATGGTGGTAGTTAAGTTCGTTCCCACGAGGAGCAAGAGTTTTTAGTTGTTTAATTGTCACAAAGAGGGGGTTTATAAAGCAAAGAAAATAAACAAAGCAATTCAAAGATAAAGTTGAAATCAATAAGAGAGACAAGATCAAGGAATTCTTCTTAAATTTGCAAAACAATGATTCAAGTTATGTTTTTCATCCACATGTTATTAGTCACGATTATCACCAACCGTAGGATAGCGAGGTTCGCTTAGCTAACCCCAAAATCCCTTATTTCACTGAGTAACAAGTCCGCTTAGTTATCAGATTCTATTCAAAAGAACCACCTTGAGGTTCACTTACAAGATGTAATTCCCCGAACGCATTAAGATTTATGAATTTAGGTTTCGTACTAGTAGTTAAACTCGGTTCGCTTGGTCCACTTTCTAGCGTTGTTTTCACACACACATTGCTCCACGGAATCCCTCCGCAAGGTCTCGTGTTTGCTACTTATGTAAGAGTCAAGAAACGATTACTTATCCCCTAACTTTCACTAGCTTTAGATCAATTAAAAAATCAATTTAGTTGGCCACCCAAACAATCTATCAATCAATCATGAATGTATAAACATTCCTATTAGTAAAAACAAACGATAATCATGTGAAAAACTTCAAAGTAGATTTAAAACAAAACTCAAAACATGTTAAGAACTAGGATTTCATCCTCAATCAATAAGAAAATTAGCTACTCATGTTTTGAAATTCACACAAATAATTAAAAGGAGAATTTTTCAAGTTCACACAAATAATTAAAAGAAGAATTTTGAAAAGCAAGCAAAAACACAAGTGTTGTGTGTGTCAAAAGGTGTGTAGAAGTGTGTAGAGAACTTCTCTATTTATAGGCTTCAATGCTATCCAAATCTTCCAAGGAATAGAACCCCTTTCCTTTAGCAATTCAATTTCCAAGTTCAAGTCTTTCTCAAATCTTCCATCTTCTCTTTCCAAATTTGAGCCAAATTCTCCATCCAATTCCAAACCCAAGTCTTCACACCCATGAGTCTAGAACACACAAAAAAAAATCTGTAATTTAGGGTTGTCGGGAAAATCCTGGTACCACCGGAATCCGGCCAGAAAACTCTTTGTCGGCCACCTGAATTTCTGTCCATTTGGGAATGGAATATTCGGAGTCAGCGATCCGTCAAAGTTAACGGTCGGGATAACGGTCTACGATCGGCGGTCAGGGGAGGATGAGTCGGTGAAGTCGATGTGAGTCAGCTGCCTAGTTGGCTGAATGGTCTTACTCAGTTGGATCGGCTCATCGGCCGGTATTGAGTTGACTCAGTAGAAATGATTTCAATGAGTCTCGTTTGTTTCGGCATTTCTCAGGCCGAGTTCAGGCCATTCTTCTCCCTACGATAATCCTACACATTCATCTATTGTTTCATTCATTCTCTTCAGTCCTTGTGCAGCAGCAACGGTTTCAGCATCTTCACATACTTTCCTATTTCACTGCAACACCATTCTCTATAACATCACTTTAACATCCTGCTCTCGTTCACAAATCGATCCCATTCTTATGTAATTTCCATCCACCAACACATACCCATTATTGATCTTACCTGCGATTTCATCCATCAAACACAGTACTTCGATCTTACTACAGAAACACGTCTCGTAATCCAACTTTGTTTAATAGGATCGGCAGCAACAATTCCTTCTCGATCTCGATCCGCTAACAACATCAAACTCCTCCATGTATCTTCAACTCTTCAATTACGAGAGATTCAAACATGAACTCTGTGTACTTCTCGATCTTGAGTTCATTAGCAAACCCATCTCTATTCTATTATCCAGCAGCTCAGAACCCATTCAATTTCTCCTCTCGATCTGAACCTCTTCTTCTTCTTTATTTTGATTCAACAACATCTCCTCTATCTCCTCTCTGTGTTCTTCATAACCCTTAATCATCACCACCAACGCAACTCTGCCAAGATTCAACACCTTCAGAACTCGAATCTGCTCTAAACCCACCTTCGATTCAAACGGCGGTGCCACTTCAGATCCAATTTCTCGATTACTGCTTTGAACTCAACAAATCATCACCGTCTCTTTCTCAATCTTTCCTTCTCAGTCTTAACAATCTCTATTCTTGATGTCAACAGCAGCCTCACCATCATCTCACTGATTCGCTCCTTCTCTTCAGATTTAGTTCTCTCGGTTTCATAACAGCAGCCACAGCTGCTTTTCAATTCAGGTGAAAATGATGAATGAGAGAAATATCTCTCGAATTTAGGTCATAAATTAGGGTAGGGTGTATGCGATGGCACCCACATGTTATAAGGGCTATCTTTGATTGGCATCCCCTTAGCCTCAGCTGGTCTGTGTCTAGTATTCCTCCAAATAGAGTTCCCCCTTAACCTTGGTTGGGCTCCAGATAAGCATTCGCCCATGAAATGACAATTTTACCATTTTTGCTCAAATTGGGTGATTTCTTCTTCTTTTCCTCCATGCGACTCCAGTACATAATAACTCAAAAACACGCGTAAAATACATAATTTACAAGAAAAATAGCAGAGAAAGCATAAACAATAGATAGTAAATAGGATGTATTCTACACCTTATCAGGAACCCTCGTGCTTAACTCTTATAGGTTGCAAGTCTTTTGAGATTTGTAAGATCCTTTCGGTTTTCTTTTATTTGCTTATACCTTTGTCATTTTGTGACAAAAAGGGGAGAAATATATGGAAGTAAACAAGTGATTTGGTATCACTAAGGAAAGGACATTGGTGCTTAAACGTTATATCTAACGAAAGAGTAAAGCATAGACTAAGGGGGGTAGCATATCATATTGATACTTGTAGTTATATGGACTACAAAGGGAATAACAAAGACGTGCGGATTGAAAATCTACCTATCTTACCTTTAGGGGGAGTATTAGCTTTGTTATTATAATGTCAACAATGGCATTTATGGATTGAATGTATACGGGTTATTGTCTTTGTTGAATTTGGGAATCAAGTGTATGTGTAATTAATTCTTGTAATTTGTTTATCCATATGATGTAAGAGTTTTGTCACTAAAATTGACAAAGGGGGAGATTGGTATAGCATTGCTCGGTTGAACCCACCAAGCGTTGGTATGTCAAGTTTGGTTGTCATATTTTAGTGAACCAAAACTCATTTAAAGAGTCGCTTGATTATTTACTAGAGTCAACTTCGTATAGGTTAGCTTCTATTAGGATATGAGACATTTCAAGTATTGCAAAGACTTGAAGAATGAAAAAGTAAGGAGCTACAATGACAACATCATCCTTCCACTTGAGGTTAGTAATATTTGACTTGAATCTGTTTCATTCCCTAACGTATCTTTCAAGTCGTGCATATTGAAAATATAACCGCGAAGCATGAATGATTATACTCTAGTTAGACATAGTATTAAGGAATTACAATACGAAGTATAACGTCTATCTTTTAAACTTTGTATATAAGACATCGACATAATCGTATGAATTTTATTGTGATTATGTATGGGTATGGGTGAAGATTTCATCCTATGAAACAATGTTCTTACATTAGTTTAAAGGAAGTACAATTCATAAACTTGTTTTATGAATCGAAAGGGGAAATCGCTAGGCTTATTAGTATTGTTATTCATTGCAAATCTTTGGATTAACAATATGTGTGTTAGTATAACCGCTCATAACTTGTTTATGTATCTTGGTAAAACTATTCACAAGTCCTGACTTTTGTATTGATATGACTTTTATTAGTGAAACCGATCTTAAGTAATCACCTGAGATGGTATGATCGATTTGTTGTAATTGGTATGACCAACTCTAGACATTGGGGAACCGATCCTATTAAGAGGTTCAACTGATTACAAGCAAAGGGGAATTGATCCCTGTAAGAGGTACAACAAGTCTTAGATATTGGTAACCGATCATATGACTTGTGCAACACGACGAGCAAAAGGGAACCAATCCTATGGACATGTGCGGAATACAAGTTAGATACCATAAATATGTGGTAACTAGATCCTAGTACCTAGTCAACCAAATTTTGGAAATCTAGTGTGACTATGATCCTCGTACCCACATGGAGGTAGAACCAAAACTTATTTTGGTAGAACCGTGAAACCCATGATTGGTGATTTGATAGGATAATCAATCACATAGTTCTTGGAAAGTCGAGATGAACCAATTCTAAACTTGTTTGGAATTGTGGCAAACTCGGTCCAAGATTGTAAATATGAAAAAAGATTTACAAAGTAAAGATGTCGACATACTTTGAACATGTGCGTTACGCTTATCTTTTATTGTTCAATGATATTCCTTAATATCTAAAGGAGAATCCTAGGATCGAAATAAATTGAGAATCTTTTAATTAAGGTTTTTAGTTTTATATGCTTTTAATTTCCAAAGAATAAAATGCATATCGTTAGAAAATAAAAATTGGTAATGTGCATTTACTAATTGGAGATTTTCTAAGAGATTTTTGGTCAATATTTAGACAAAGCATTTCGGGAATTATGGAAACCGAATTTGGAAATATATTGTATATCTTGAGAATATTTTCGGTTTTGGAAATTCCTTGGTGTCCAAACTTCCTTGATCTATAAATATTGAAGTTTGCATTTCGAGCAAACTAATCCTCAGAGCCAGCAAAACTACCTTGTTGTGTTGTTACTAGTGGAGCTGCCTATTCGGAGAGGAAAGTACCCTAATTAGGCGAAATCTATTACGACCTCCCGTTTTAAAGACTTCTTTGGGATTGGGAAGCTCTATTAGTATCGTTGGTGGGAAACTAGATAATTACGGTTTATTATTAGTTTTCGATTGATTTGATTGATTAACGGTTGTTGAACTTTGATTGCACCTAGTTTGTTTATGCTTGAGAATCTTCTCTTCGATATAAGATTCACTCAAACTAGATCGAAGTTTCGATTGGGGATCTTTAGACTTGTTTGTAGATCTAAAGACATTTTGTGATAATCCATTGTTAACGAGACTCCGTTTTGTGCGTGATTGATCACAAGAGATTCAAGTTGATTGTGTGCGGGTGTTTATTGAAGATCTAAGAAGATTTTAAGACGAAAAGATTTGAAAATTTTTGATTTGGGTTTATAATCTTTGGTGTGCACAAAACTTGATCGGATAAAGGGATCCAACTATAATCGGTTTATCCTTGTGATAGATTTGGTTGATTAGTTGAGTAGATCGACATTAATACATTTCTTTGTGATTCAAGGTATTGATTGCATAGTCTTGACAATTACTTTGGTAATTGTTGATAATAGATGTAAGGACTTGACAAAGGAGTTTATTGAGATAAACGGAAGAGCCTTTTGTGGAACTCATATCACTTGTTTGAAAATAGTTGTTACCAAACAGTTTGTTGTTCCTTTCTTTGTTTGGAATACGAACCAAAGGAATTATTCCAAGTGCGTGATTTATTCAAGTTGGAGGCGCATGAATACAAAAGGAACTAAGTGAACTATATGTTTAGGTTCTTGGTCTCAACTATACGAAGTTGGTTTGATTTTTTATAGCGGCTTAATCACGAGAGTATTCAATTGGACAAGGTCCGGGGTTTTTACTGCATTTGCGGTTTCCTCGTTAACAAAATATTGATGTGTCTTTTACTTTTCTATTTCCGCAATTATAATTATCTTTATTATAATTAGAAGTAAAATACACAAATGTTAATTCCTATTTACTTGATAGTAATCCTATTGTGTTTGGTTAAGTCCGAACCATTTATCAAGTAAACATACTTCGTTGTTGAATTGTCTCGATCTTGTATCCATAGTCAATCACACAAGTTATCTTGTTGTCATATTGTCTCGATCTCGTATCCATCGATCACACGAAGTGTGAACCGATTAGTTGTATTGTCTCGACTCAGTCCATAGACAATCACTTTCGGAGAAAGGACTTATAGGTGGAAAAGTTTTAGATTGAGGTATATTTGGGTACCCATGTCCTTTCAAGATGAGTTGTAGATTTGTTAGGACAAAGGCAGTGGGATCGGCAAATAAGCATATTTTCCAATTCCCATGCCACATTGGAACTGCTAAACAAGGAAAATGGATGAGAGAACGCTCAGATTTGGGCGTTTTCCCATCCAGTCTCAAGTTGAGCCAAACGACTCAACTGAGATAAGCGAATCAAATTCAGATGACCGTTTCAACTTGAGACGAGCCTCGATCCAGCTTAAGACGGTTGTCTCAATTTGGTCCAAAAGATAATATATTAAAACCTAAACAATTATTTGATCAATAGTTTTTCAACTATATTATATTCAGATTTAATAAAAAAACAAATTACAATCTGGTCCCACTATCAGATTTTACATTAAAACAGGTCCTATAAAATCAACAAATATGAAAAATGGTATCCAAAGTCAGATTTACCCATTTGGTTTCCTGTTACCTCCGTCCGAGAATTAGGTTTGGAAATCATGATTCTTTAACATTATAAATTATGCAACCATGTACTCGGTAATTTTTTTAAAGACATCCCAAATTTTCAATAGGTGTACGCAGTGCATTTCCTCTTTTTTGGCTCTTGGAATAAGTGATGGTTGAAATAATGGAGAAAACTGGAATAAACTATCTGGGAGATGTTACTATTAAGGAATATGATAGTTTTTTTTTCTGATCAGAAAAGAAGATATATTAAAGAGAAAGAATGTACATGCTACCAAAGGTACAAAAAAAGGTAAAAAATTACATCATATTACAGAAACAAGTTCTCCCAATCCTTGAAAACAGAGCTAGAAAAGTTTACATTTACTTTTCTACCCGCAGCCGCAGCCCAAAGTAGGATTGAAGTTTTAGCTTCTTCATCTGTTTTGTAGTTATGGTTGCTATCAAATGTGCGGCTTTTACGCTCGTTCCACAAAATCCAGAATACAGCGGCATGGATTAAACTCCAAATAAAATTGCTATTATAGGAGAAGGAAGTAGAGTGCCAATAAAGAGATAATGCCATTACTGTTCTAGGAATATGATTGTTGTGTTGAGAGAATTGTAAATGGCAAGAACAAGTAATTTTTCACTTCTCCACTCGGAGACGGGATAAACAAAGGGAAGGAAAGTCGAACAAGCCACATTTCTAGTCCTGTTACTTGTTTTCTTCCTATTAAACAATGTTGGTATTGTTTTAAAGAGGAGTTAAAGTGTTGAAATTATTTATTTACTTTTCTGTTTGTGTCTTTACTTTTTTGTTATTGTTGTTGAGATTATAGTGGAAAGCGAATCAATATACTTAAATCTACGGAAAAAGAAATCCCAAGCACACCCAAAACATTATATTGTACAAATATGATACAACAAGTGATAATAACTGGTACATTTTGCATCCGAGTTGCGACTAAATAAAGGCAGCATCTAATCAAAAAGAATAGTAAAAATGCAGTAGGAAAATGATTAGGAAAAAAGTTTAGAATAAATGGAAAATGAATCGGATATATATTTCTTTGAAATGAGACTATCATTAGGCATTAGCGATTGAGAATTACCACGAAAGTGTTTAAAAATGAGACTCATCATACATGTAAAATTTGGTAGTGAATGCAGCAATTGTGTCACAGCATGTGTTCAAAACATGGACTACCATAAACAGGGCCGTCTTACAGTTTCAGATTGCTCTAGGCGAACGTAAAATTTGAGGCCTTTTAATGTGATATAAAATCAAAAACATAGGCAATTTTTTAGCTTTGGAGATAAATTTACATACTACTAAAAGAGATAATTTGGATCTAGTTTATCGGCCGAAGGCCGTCGATTTTTTTTTTCAATTTTTTAAGTTAGATTTTGGACTGTATACTTCCAATTTGGCATAAAAGAACCAAAACCGATAACTAAGAAATACATAGAGGTGCTTTTTAGCTGTTACAAACAATTTGTTACAATAACAATCGTAACAGCTGTCTGTTGTATTTGTACATATAACAAAACCATTTAGTAACACTTATAACCGTTAGTAATTCACTTGCACACAATACAATTTTGGGCCCCCAAAACTTTGGGGCTCTAGGCCGCCTAGCTCGCCTATGCCCTAAGACGACCCTGACCATAAACGGCTAAATAACATTGTCTTGAAGAGAAGCACCGAAAAACGGTGAAAAGGGGAATCATGCATTCTACATCTTACGATTACAATGACTTGGTGAATCATTGAACTGTATTTAGCCATTCCTTATTTATGAATCATGATTCTTCAATTCTATAAATTGCTTGTGGATATTTTAAATAAAATTTTATCTTTATTTTGATTTATGTTTAATAAAATTCTCATTTGGAATAAAAAAGTTTATGTGGTTCTTTTTTCTTCGTCGTTCTTGGAATTGCCAAAATTGAAATAAACCATCCGATTAATAATACTAGTAAATCTATGAAACAGGGTTCTTGGTCTTCATATAGCTCAGTGATCCTATATTCCTATTTGACGGAAAAACACAAAACAATAAAGTGAATGAAAGATGGCAAAAGAATCTTGTTAATCTAATCCTCGTGATTTTCTTATTATATAATTTTGAAATTGGGTTGGTAATTAAGAATAAGAGGTGAAAACGATACATACCTACAACGCTGGTATTTGTGCGAAGAAAAATTTCTTCTTAATAGATAGGATGTTTCTGACGAAGTATTTGTTCGCTCTGATGAAGAACATCATATAAAAACTTGTATGGATTGTATAATAGATAGGCAGTTGTTGATTTATCTATGAACCATAGAATTTTATTTAAGAAAATCACATGTTAACAGTATATTGACACCGTTAATTATTGGCAAAGGTAAGAATACATTGAAAAGGCTTACTAGGAGTAAGCAAAAGAACAGAATGTAGCAGTCTATGGGCTTCAACTCTAAGGCTTAGTTTGGTTACTTTGGTATTGCTGCAGCTTTTGTAAAAGCGCTTTTCTGCTGTGCGTTGCTGTGAGAAAAAAGCAGTTTGACGTTTGGTAAAATATTAACTAAAGTTAAAGCTGATTAAAAAAAAGCGATTAAAGTGTGTTTGGTAAAATATCAAATTCAACTGTTGTTGTTATAGCAAATGACAAAAAAAGACATATCTTTGAAAATAATTTTATTCGATTTTATTGGGTTTAAAAATAATTACTTTCTTACTATTCAATATAAATATTTATAATTTACTAATTGTTACTATCATTATGATTGTTAAAAAAATTATTTTACTTAACACTTTTTAAGATATATGTATATATATAATTTTCAAACAAAAAATCAAACTAAAATTAGTTAAATTATTATTTAATATATTTTTTTATTTTTATTATTGAAAAATGAAATGAAATAGTTTGAAAATAAAAAATAATAATATTTAAAGACTAAAATATAAAAAATAAAAAATTGATTGTATATAAGTTTAAGGATAATTTTTGTCATTTATAAAATAAAATTGGGACAAAAAAGATAAATCAAGCATTAAATTTAGGTGAGACCAAAGTTTATGCTTTTGTAGCTTTTAAAAGCTCCTCCTCCCAGCTTTTGAAAATTGAGGAATTTGGGAAGTGCTTTGGGTAAAAAACACTTTGAAAGTGTGCTTTTGGAAAAATAAAAGCATTACCAAACTCAGCCTAAGTTTGTCACCACAATTGAACCACCATTCCCCATTTTTTGTGGCACAATCGCAATAGTACCCATTTTCTTGCTCATTATGAAACTAAAACGTCATTGCTGCGCATGCCCAACCAAGCTCGTCACAGCTCCCTTTTAAATGTCTAAGTTTATCACTTGCTGATTACAGATCCTTTCGGACGTCTAGAAAACGACGGACAACACACCACTTGGTCGCTGGTAGCCGGTTTTTCCAACTGCTTATATTTCTAATTTCACACTCACAGATTCACATGAGAGCGTAGTTCCAGGGGGCATGGACCAAAAAAATGTCGTGTGAGCCTACAAACGGCTCTTACCACGCATCTATAAGTAACCTAATTTAGATTGAGAATGCTAGATTGACCAAAAAGTGTTGCAAATCAAAAAATAAGTGTGGGAAAAAAAGTTAACACATGTACACCTACTTCTCTCTCCTAGCATTTGCTCGCAGTTCAACTAGTAGCTAGTTTCAAAAGCTGAACCGTTCAGCGCTCAAAAAGTAACCAAAGCATTTAACCATTCGAGGCGTTGGGAGAAAAATTTTACGCTCTAACTAGTGAGATTTAAACGGCGAACCAAACAACACTAGATGGTGGTCCGGCTGGTGGTCTTCTAATCACAGCTGCTAGATTAGCCATCCCATAGAACTTATGAGGTTGCCCTAGCTGACATGGATGACCAATCTAGCTGCTAGATTAGAAGACCACAGGGGTTAGCCTAAGTACCAACAATTATGAGTCTGAGGGGTTTAGACTTCGCCTCACTGCTTAACCCGCTGACTTGTGTTATATGAATGCTGCCAGTTAATTATGACATTTTTTAGCTATAATATAAAAATCAGCTAAAGTACTAGGATTCCTAGAATACTAGGATGAAGAAACTAAACCTAGAACTTTTGTTCGCCCTTTGTTAGTTTGGAAGCAAAGGATAAATCTGGACCATCCGGTAACAACATGAAGTAAATTGAAGGGTTTCCTATTAGGATCCAAGGATAATGACAAGTTTCACTAGAAATTTTGCAGACCCTGAAGAGAGAAGAATTACTTGTTTGGAGGTGATGCAGCAATGTGCCCCATTGCTAAAAATTGAATGCCTCTCGGGCAAGCATTGTAAAAAAGAAAGAATAATATATTTCTTAATTGATATCACCCGATAATGTGCAACAACCTACCACAGATATATTGCTAACATAACAATGGTCCGGAAACCATTAAAGTGTTAGAGGGCATAGTGAGGTGATTCTGCTTATTCATGCTCTGCAAAATCCTAGTAAATTTCTTGCAAAAGGACATGATGTGATAACCTGGAATGATGCTCGAGAGTTCACAGTTGCTAATATGTGTATTGGGTACTGATAATGATTTTTAAGGTTTCAGTAACTTTGCCTGGCATTTTTAGGGGCGACCCCAAAAGAATTAGGAGCGACACAAAATGACAAAAAAGGTCACCCAAACCTAAAACAAAGCCACCCCTTATCTCAAATTTTTCGAAATGGCAAATATGCCCTCCATAATCGGTAGTTAAGTCTACAATCGGGAGAAAATTATTATATAGAGGAGATTTCATTTTCATATGATTGAGAATTTCCACAATCGGTAGTTTCATGATGTTTGTTGACTACCGATTGTACAATCGGTAATTTCATAATGTTTATTGCCTCCCGATTATGGTAATAGCCCCAAATTCGAATTTTCAAAAACTAATAGGAATTTTAGATTTCTCTATTTCCACAATCGGTAGTTTTATGATGTTTATTGCCTACCGATTGTACAATCGGTAGTTCCATAATGTTTATTGCCTCCCGATTATGGTAATAACCCCAAATTCGAAATTTTCAAAAACCAATAGGAATTTAATTTAGATTTCTCTATTTCCACAATCGGTAGTTTCATGATGCTTATTGCCCACCGATTGTACAATCGGTAGTTTCATAATGTTTATTGCCTCCCGATTATGGTCGTAGCCCCAAATTTGAAATTTTCAAAAACCAATAGGAATTTTAGATTTCTCTATTTCCACAATCGGTAGTTTCATGATGTTTATTGCCTACCGATTGTACAATCGGTAGTTTCATAATGTTTATTGCCTCCCGATTATGGTAATAACCCCAAATTCGAAATTTTCAAAAACCAATAGGAATTTTAGATTTCTCTATTTCCACAATCGGTAGTTTCATGATGTTTATTGCCTATCGATTGTACAATCGGTAGTTTCATAATGTTTATTGCCTCTCGATTATGGTCGTAGCCCCAAATTTAATTTTTTCGAAAACCAAAGCTAGGAAGAAAAGAACATAGTCACAGTAGATAAATTTTTTTTTCTAAACTACCGATTATGAAGGGACATATAAGTATTTTTGACATATTTCGGGGTCGTCCCTAAAAATGCCAGGTAACTTTGGAGTCCAAAAGTTCCTCCTTTAGGTATCTTTTTTTGTTTGGAATTTGTGCTTTCAAGGTGCTCCTACTCTTGATACTGTAAAATTCCAGGCTGGGTTGCACATATTAACATTTACTTACTGAAAGTTCCTCCTTATCAGTTCTAATCAGATTATCTAGAGTCTTCAGTTGATTGTTTAGAATTTTCAGTAAGTAAATGTTAATATGTGGAGATAAAATGAGTTTAATAAAAATGTCAATTAATCACATCATATTTTTACATATCAGTACTATCTTGAGCTTCCATGAAAGCAAATATCAGGGAAGCTTGGTTGTGCACGTTGAAATGGGTTGTGCACGTTGCTTGGTTGTGCACGTTTAATAAAAATGTTAATATGGCTTGGTTGTGCACGTTGCTGTTGTCCGCCCAACCCAACTGGCTGCCAAGCTTATTCACTGATGAAATGGGTTTCAAGCCCAATTTAACATTTGTTTGCCTTCGAATTAGGGGTGTGCAAAAAAAACCGGAACCGCGGTTTTCACCCGCAACCGTCCGCAAAATTGCGGGTGAAAACCAATCCGCAAGAGGCTACGGACCGGACACGGTTGAGTTTTCAAATCCGCAAGGTTTAGCGGTTTGGTTGCGGTTGGATTCGTAAAAATCGCGGTTTTAACCGCACCGTAGGGTAGTAAAGGCCTTAACTTCCCTATCTAGTTCCGTGGGCTTGTGTAGCCACAATTTTGGGTTTTATATATAAACCATGATTCTAAAGCATGTTAGCACAATGTAAATACCTGAAAGCACCAACAAAAAATTCTAGTCACATGACATGGCCCAAACATTAAGAGATAAGAACATAAAACATAAATTAAATCTTTTCAAGACCCATATAATTTTCATTACCAAACAGCTAAGAATAACATGCCAAGTTTTCAATGAATTAACATTGCATTCTTTGTCTATCTTTCTTAACTTAGTTTTTTTTTTTACTTTTTTTTTTTTCATGAGTAAATCCGCGGTTGATCCGCAACCGACCGTATCATCCGTTGATCCGCGGATGAAAAAAAACCGAGGTGATTGGACCGGACACGGTTTGATTTTCCAAAACCGCAACTTTTACGGTTTGGTTGCGGGTGACCCCTAATCCGCAACCGTCCAACCGTTGCACACCCCTACTTCGAATCATACATATTACGCTGACAATAATATTACTTGGTAAGACATTTTTAATGAAGTGGTGAATGATCGAATTATACTTATCATCCCTAATGTATGAATCATTATTCTTCGATACTGTAAATTGTGCTACCATGTACTTGGTAACGATTTACACGAATCCACAATTTGTAATAAGTTTTTGCAATTCGTTTTTCTTAAATACGGTTTCTTGGAATTGTTGATAGGTGAGCTGATGGAGGAAAATGAAATAGATCATCCAGGAAATATATTGTGTAATGATGGTAAAGATTATAGCCCTTGTGTTGTATGAATTGAGAACTGTATTTAGGAACAATTTTTCCGCTCTCTACTCGAAGATAAGCAGAAAAAGAGGGAGCCTATTAGAAAAAGGCAAAACTCTAGTTGAATTACTACTCGTATTTTATTTTTCCTATTAATCAGATTTGGACCTTTTGGTACGACGAGACTGGAATTGATCTTCTTTGATTTTTTATGGTTTGTGCTTCCACTTTTTGTTGTTGTTGGTGAGATTATAAAGAAATCTGAATTAAGAGATCAGATTAATATTAACAAAAAAGAATTTTCCAAGTCTACACAAAAAATCGGTATATTGTGCAAATCTGATACATAAATGATAATAAGCAGTCCTAAAACAAGAAAAAAAAAATAGTTAATTAGAAAAATGCATTGAGAAAGTGATAAAAAATAGTTACCACTATGGGACAGAACAATTAACTTATTAGGCTATTTGAAATCAACAGGATCGGACAATTCATTTCTTTGAGGCGTTTAAAAATGAAACTCGCAGTGCACATGTAAAATTTGGTGGTACATGAATCAATGTGCCACTGCCAGTGTTCGCAAATAATGGCCACCATAAACTGCTAGTGACATTGTCCTGGGGAGAAGCAGTCAGAAAACGGTGAAGAGGGAGTCATGCATTCAACAGCGTACAAACAAATGAATTGGTGAATGATTGAACTGTATAAATCACTTGGAAGCATCTCTTACTTATGAATCACAATTCTTCATCTCTTACTTATGAATCACAATTCTTCGGTTCTATAAATTACTTGGAAGCATTTTTAAATAAAACTCAATAAACTATGTCAGTTGGAGTAAATAAGTTTATGTGGTATGTTTTTCTTCGTGGTTCTTAGAATTTCCAATACTTTTAGACGATGGAGGAAATTGAAATAAACCGTCCGAGTACTAATTATCAAGCCTGTCACAAAATGATTTTATCCTCCTTAACGCGTCTTTAAGAGAAGGGATATCAATGGAGAAGGTTATCCGGAGCCAATTCTTGAGAACCAGCACAACTCCTGCAACATATTCCAAGTACCAAACTTTTGTTCAGTGAACTCAACTCGATCCTAGTCAGAATTAGATGATTCGGATAAAATTGTTGAAGTATCTGGAAATATTCTCTTTGAAGTTTTAGCAAAGAGTCTCACCTGGGAGAATAATAACAGATTCCTCTTTCGCCAACTTAATGCAGAAATCCAAATCATCGGTAATGTCCTTGAGAAGTGAAGTGTTTAGCTTTAACTGCATTGCAAAACGTAAGAAAATGTTTAACCATGAACTTGCACATTTACATATAACTTTCTATTATCCTTACCATTACAAATATGGATCCTTGTGGTTTATGGAGCAAAGTAATGCAAGGTATCTCCTTTATTTCCTCAACGCAAATATCAAGAGCTTTGCGAAGCAAATTAATAGTATTTGCAAAAAAGTCTTCATGTGTATTCTCAAGAATTTGAGGAACTGCTCCCTGAAACACCAAGATTATATCAGGTAAGGACTATCCAAGTGTACAACATGGCCGGATGATAATAGGATGCTTGTAGAAAGTTAGGCATAGCATTCTCACTATCTCCAATTTCAGTCCTTCCACGAACCCTAATTTCTTCTTCATCAGTAAACCAAAGATCCTCTGTTTCAATTTCAAGGAAACACAGTTAAAAGGTTGTAGCATCAATACAAAGAGTTGTGTTGTTCTTTTGGATACATTTCAGAAAGTTGAATGTCTTCAGCAGGCGACAGATGGTCAGTGGGTTCTTGCTGTGGCCAATCTCTAGTTGATCTATGCAATCGGTGGTCACATGGATCGATTTCAGGTGGTGGTCGTTTGGGTCAATCTGTGTTGGAGATGCTAAGAAAGCAGCGATGAAGAGGTGTGTTATCGGTGGATTGCTGGTGATTTGGAGGAGTTTGCAGTCGAGAACAAAACAAGGGAAAGTGGTGCTGGCTGCAATTGGTGGAGATTGAATTGGCAATGGCCGATGACAGATAAACAAGAACTGAAGTCAAATCACGGCTGCAATATTAGAGACAGTGGTCGTGAGCTATGGAGCAGTCAGATTGGGGTTCTTCTGCTAATTGATTAAATCTTTTTATGGGGGATTGAGTTTTGAATTAATATAGCTGAGATGGAGAATGATTGTGCTGGATGTGTTGGTCGGAAATGGACTGTATGTTGTTGTATAATTTGGATCGAGTGCAGTAAGAAGACGAAGAAGAGTTTAGGATGTTGGCTGTAACTGGTTTTGTTTGTATGGAGCTGTGCTAACTGGTGGAAGAAGGTCAGGGACGCGATTTTGCTGTCAGGGAATAATAATAAAAATCTCGGCATGCTTCAAGATTTATGTAACATTAGTTTAAGGATTGAGCTTGGAACTTGATAATTCTCATGTTATACAAGGGATGTTCGTCACAGTAAAGTGGTCATGTGCTCTGAACGAGACACATCTGATTTCTTAATGAGGTTAGTCTAAAGAGTTCCAAAACTTTGTGTTATCTCTGCGTAATTGTAAGTTGAGCGTTCTTTATCAGTTGATAAACTCCGCCTATATTCAATTTCTGACAGTCTTAGTAAAGGAAAGGTATTGGCGTCTTTTTCCTTCTCATGGTTCTCTCTTTTGCAGGTTGACTACATGTTATGAAGACATGAAATTAAGAGAACATGAATTCATGTGCAAGTGGATACAAGTATAGGGAAAACTGGGATGGTCCACATACGAAGGACAAATAGCGGTGTTGGTACTTTCTTTTGCCGGCAATAGAAAATGGATCTCGATGAAGCCATCAAACAAGGGTTGGCCAAAGGCAAACTCGTATTATACAAGGGAAGCTGGTAGCAGTGGATTTCATAACTTGTCATGCTCCTCAATAATATCTGCATAACATGTTATGCAGTCATGAAAATGGATGCATAACCTGTTATGCATCCGAAAATATGGTTGTATAATGCATTATACATCCATTTTATTTGTATAACTTGTCATGCAG
Source organism: Papaver armeniacum (assembly GCA_023531295.1). Classification (NCBI taxonomy): domain Eukaryota; kingdom Viridiplantae; phylum Streptophyta; class Magnoliopsida; order Ranunculales; family Papaveraceae; genus Papaver; species Papaver armeniacum. The sequence goes on along the minus strand of JAJJWW010000239.1, from coordinate 992 downwards.
TCGAGAAAATGTGCATTACATGTTATGCAGTCGTGCAAATGGATGCATAACCTATTATGCATCTACAAAATTTGTTGCATAACTTGTTATGCAGTTCCAGAAAACGGTTGCATAGCACGTTATGCAACAACTTTTTTGTCACTATTGAAACCAACAAAAACAAAGACTTCATAACCTGTTATGCATCCGAAAATATGGCTGCATAATGCATTATGCATCGAGAAAATTGTTGCACAATCTTTTATGCATCGAGAAAATAGATGCATAACCTGATATGCATTCGTAAATATGGATGCATAATGCATTATGCATCAATTTTTTATGTACGCACTAAAGTCAACCAAAACGATGGCTACATAACTTGTTATAGATGCATAACTTTGTTATGCAGATGCATAATTTGTTATGCAGTCGAGAAAAATGGTTTCATAATTCGTTATGCGTCTGCAGAATGTGTTACGCATCTTTTTTGGTGGCTGCATAATGGTTATGTAGTTAGTTTTCGAAATTTTGCCTAAAATGATGATCACCTCCGATTTTTTCGTGAAAACAAAAATTTGATATTGTTATTTGTACTCGTTGCGTAGCTCTCTTAAAAATATTTCCAACGATATAAAATTTGTAAAATTCCAAGGCACGGATTTTTAGATATGTTATATCCAAGTTGCGTTGCCAATTATACCCCTGATGCATAACCCGTCATGCGGATGCATAATCCGTCATGCAGACATTTTTAATAATTTCATATAATTATGGATGTCACGGAAATAATTATTGATGTCACGGTACCTAAAATTAATTGTGGGTCTGACAATGAGAATATTATATTTTTTGGGCCTGCGTCTAATTTTCCCCAAAAAAAATTGGGTTTTGCATATAAGTGGGCTTTAAGCTTGTCCAAGCCCGTTATCAGTAAATAAGAGATTGAGGCATTTTGATGAGTTTATTAAAAACTTTTGGGATTTACTCGCACGATCCCACTATAAATTGTG
>JAJJWW010000238.1:0-156039 GCA_023531295.1 Papaver armeniacum | reverse complement strand
GGCTTATGCTGCACTCGGCCCGAAGAAAACTCCACTTAGGGTGCAGTCTCGTAACCATAAGCCCTATAGGCAAAAGGGATAAAAGGATGCGAAAATAACTGGTTGTTGTTAAGACCGGATGGGAGGAGCTAGACTTGTATGGCAGAAGTACGTCTCCTTGAAGGGGCAACCAGGGGGAAGATAAGGGCGGCACCCTCCATTAGGGAGGCGATAAGTGTCTTAAGACACAAATGTCATGAGGCTTTATTTTCGCAAGGAAATTTAGGCTTGTCATATTTGTGCGACAATCTGAAGAGGAAATAATACAAAAGATAAAGATAAGGACGAGATCAATGGGTCGGTACATGAAAGTGTAAGGACGTCCTGCGATCTCGTCACAAGACGGCTAATTTTATGGGGCTTTATTTTCGCAAAATTTTTAGGCACAATCATATTGTCGAAAAAAAATTTCAAAGAAAAGGTAAAGGCAAGATCAATGGGTTTTTACATGCAAATGCAAAGACGTCTGCGATTTTGTCGCAATGACAAGAGGTAACGAATAAGACCTTTAACTAGGAAGGAAAAATAAGACCACATAAGAAAAAAAAAGAAAAAGAAAATCTTGGAAGAAACCAAGATTTCCTTACTTAAAAAAATTCAGCAAGAACAAATTGCGAGATTGAGGCATGAATACATATCAATATTCGAAAGTAACTCGCTTAATCTATCATTTGAATGCAAATAACAGAGGCAAGTATGGGAATGTATAGAATAAAAACATGTTATTTGTCTTCATATGATAGATTTACGCGCTCATAAATTAAAAAGTTGATAATATATTGATTAATTATACGGTCCGCGAGTTATAACCCCAAAGGTGTCACTATCCATCCACAAAAAACCCATCAAAACAAAAGTAACACAAAAACCCCAACAAAACAAAAGTAATGCGCGGTTGATGAAACCAATTTTTGAAATTTGGGGTTTTGTATCAATTTTTTAAAATTTGGATTTTTTTTATCAATTTTGTTTAAGATGGAGTTTTAATGGATCTCAACATGAGTGGGGTTTTTGTACCACAAGTTTGGTCACCTTGGGTTTTTATGACTAGTTTTGTTAATTATATTGCAAAAAAGAATTGTTCTTTTAACATGTGCAGAAAGGAACAACAAAGTTAGAACTTGAAGATCCAAGAAATTCGCAGGAAAAGACTACAAAAATAGAAGATTAAAAGAATGGATGTACATATATTACAAAAAGAAAAGGAATAAGACAGAACTATTTCTTGCTTAATTCTTCTTCTTCATTTTCTTCATCTTCATCAGATCCTTTTATTTCTTCATCTTTATCAAATTCCTCTTCTTCGCTAGCATTGCTGTCAGAGATATCCAAAGAAGGCACATTCTCAGGGATTTCATCAAGGAGACAAGGGTATGAAGAATGAGGAATGTTGTTGTCGTCACAGACCATCTTAATAGTCTGATTGCGAAAAAGAATAGCATCATTATTGAAATTCGCAACAGTAATTTGTAGTTGCTTCTTCAATCTAGAATATTTGTCATCTCGATAAGAAAAGTCCTTTGCGAGCTGCTCCTTCTCAGATTCAAGTTCTTCAATTCTTTTGCGAAATCTCTCCTCAGCCTCTGCGAACATATGACAATGAATCAGCAACTTAATGACAATTTCATAAAAAGCAAACAGTTAAATAAAAAAGAATAATTAACAACCTTCTTTGTCAGAAATCATATCCCTAATCAAGGCCGTATGCTCATCTTGAAGACTAACGTTAACACCTAAATTATTTCTGGCGTCATCTAGGACCTTCGCAGCCCAAGCGAATTCATCATCATTGTTTATGAGAAGAAGGGAGCGAATTTGATTCTCTCTTTCACTAAGAATAGAATTTTTGCGGATGGATTCATCCCGTTCAATTTGAACCTCAAGAAGAGTCTTTTGGAATTTCGCGAATTCTTGAGCACCTTGTCTAGCGATACGATCTTTGTCATCTATGAGATCACTGATTTTCTTCCTTAAAGTATTAATTTTCTCTTTAGAACTAAGATATATACGTTTAAATTGGTTGGCTAAGCCTAAACTAGATCTATGATCAATTTCTAAGAGGCGAAATTTGGATTGAAGTTCGTTTAGAGGAAGAGATTTAATCTTGTTATTTGAAAAACTATTCAAAGAATCGTTGAGGTGATCAAGAAGGGCATTGTTATCCATAGGATCATGGAATGAGTGAAGAAGAATGGCTTCATCAGAAAGGTTATAAACGTCTGCGAAAATGGTAAATCAGATGAGGGAAGATAATGAGAGAATAAACCAAAGGAAAAAAAGAAAAGTCTCATACCATAAAGTTGTTGGTTGGCACTTTGAAGACTAGAAATCTTATTCTTCTGAGTGGAAGAATCAGCTTCTAATTGCTTAGTTTTCTCGCGAAGAGTAGCAGCTTCAATTTTGAATTCTCCATTTCTCTTGCGAAGAGCAGCAGCTTCAGCTTCTAATTCTTCATTTTTCTTGCGAAGTTGAAGATTCTTCTTTTCGAGAATAATGCGCCTTTTCTCAAGATGTATTTCTTACTTCATACGTGATCGAACGGAGTGATGCTAGGGTACTTGCCTTAGCATTTCTTTTGTAGCACTTTCTCAACTTGATAATCTGAAAATTTCGCAAGATTAATAGGTATAAAAAGGAGTGAAGATTATAAAGTGAGCGAAATTTAGGAAGTATACCTCTTTTGCTTTTTCAGACCAGTTAAAAACCCAATGTTGATAATTGGCGAGATTCGCGAGGAGCACATGTGAACTTTGAAATGTAAGGTCATTTCAAAACCAACGGAAAGACGCACCATCTAATCGTCTTTAGAATGACGAGGAACATTGTTCTTGCCGAATGCCGATATCTTGCATAAGTATTTTATCGCTGGCGACATTCTCTCTTCTCTTCAAGCGAGCACCCCAGCAAGTTTTATCATTCTTCATATTTATTACTTCATAGTTTTCGAAGAAACCTTCCACCGTATATTTTTCGGCGAATATCTCTAAGTCCACAAATTTAGGATCTCTGACTTCTTTTGGGTAAAGGGATCCCTTACCAGCACCACGGTTGGCGAACTCAAGCATTAAGCGGATACAATCCCGCTCGGTTGGTAGATGGCTCGCGAGAATTTCACATGAGCAAGAATTTCATAAAATAAGGGAAGATCGGGGTCATAGAGAGGAATGGGAAGGCCACGAGAATCGACCTAGCGAAATTATGATTTCTGACCATCACAATGATGATCGGCAAACAATTTGGCGAAAGAATGGATTTAGATTCTTGATTGGGAATGGTGGTTATCTGAAACCCTTCTCTTTGAATTCTTCCCCGCACTTTGTCAGAGAAGTTTCATATTTACGACCAAGCTGGAGGCATTTTCAAAGTATGGGAATGAAGAGAAATCGAAGATCAAAATAAGTGAAAAAGAAAAGATTTACTGATGGCGAAAACGGAAGTTACGGAGAGATGTTGAAGAAAAGTTGCAAAGAAAACAAGAAGGAAAGTAAAAAAGAAGAAGAGAGGGTAAGAAAAGTATATATAGAGAGAAGGTTTCTCGAAAAGGCAAACACATTTAATGCGAAGAGTAGACATGAACGGTTGAGAAAGCGGTTGAAAAGACGTGTCAAGAAATGGATGGAGGAAGAGATACGTGTAATAAATTAACGTAAAAAGTACAGAATCATGTCAATACAGAAAAATATGAAAAAATGAACAACTGCGGCATTTTGAAAGTACTAATTCTCATGACATTCTCTCCTTTGCAGAGAATACATGAGAAGAGGCAAGATGTTTGATTAAAATATCGCAACACCAAGACCCTTGCGAAATCCATAAACAACACACTGCGAAGATATCGCAGATAAGTAATATAAATGACGCAACGGATGACGACAGCCTGAACACGAGAAAGATGTGAAGACCTGGCGAGATTTAGGAGCGTTGCGAGATTTAACATTTGAATACTTGTGAGCGTGTCGCAAGTCAGATCCGAAAATAAAGGACAGCTTAGCTGTCATCCACTATGTAATGTCCTATATAAAGAGCCGAACAGGCTTAAGAAAGGGAGGGATCTTTTTCGAGAGTAGAGAGAAAGTTTAGAGGAGAGAGAAAGTCTAGAGTAGCAATTACATTCTTGATTTCACTTCCTTCTTGTAAAATTTCTAACTCAATTAATAAAGAGATTGATTTTTGATCTTAAATATGTGTTAGATATTATGAATTCTTGTGAGGTGTGTATTGTAGGATTTCCTGCAATTACATCAACAAATCAAACAGATAGGAATCCGCGAGCCTGATTATTATGAGAAATAACTTGAACGGTACCAAAGATCAAAGGTTGGATTTATCAATTGATTAAACTACGCACAACCTGTGATATTTCAATTATATAAACAAATATAATGCGGAAAAGAAATAACACAGACACCAGAAGTTTTGTTAACGAGGAAACCACAAATGCAGAAAAACCTCGGGACTTAGTCCATATTTGAACACCACACTGTATTAAGCCGCTACAGACTCTAGCCTACTACAAGTTAACTTCGGACTAGAATGTAGTTGAGCCGTAAGCAATCTCACACTGATAAAGGTACAGTCGCGTTCCTTACGCCTCTGAATCTCAGTAAGACTATACGCACTTGATTCTCTTAGCTAATCTCACCCACAACTAAGAGTTGCTACGACCCAAAGTCGAAGATTTGATAAATAAATCTGTCTCCCACAGAAAAGTCTATTCTGATAGATAAATTTGTCTCCTACAGAAATACCTACGAATTTTTTGTTCTGTATTTTGATAAATCAAGGTGAACAGGAACCAATTGATAATCCGGTCTTATATTCCCGAAGAACATCCTAGGAATATCAATCACCTGACAATAACTTAACTATATGGTAGTAGAACAAGTTATTGTGGAATCATAAAGAATGAGACGAAGAGCTTTGTGATTACTTTTTATATCTTGCCTATCGGAGATAAATCTCGAGCAAATCTTAGAGAATATACTACTGAAGACAATAGAACAAGTAAGATCAGAACACGCAACTACAGAGAAAATAGTTGGGTCTGGCTTCAGAACCCCAATGAAGTCTTCAAGTCGTTAACCTATAATGGCTTTAGGAAAAACTTAGGTTAAAGGAGAATCGACTCTAGTCGTAACTAGTATCATACATGAGGTGTGGGGATTAGGTTTCTCAGTTGCTAGAGTTCTCCCTTATATAGTCTTCAAATCAGGGTTTGATATCTTTTAAATAAAGCAATCAATATTCACCATTGGATGAAATCCTGATTTAAGATTCAAGTTAAGTTTGCTTAAAACCAAAGCAATATCTCTCCACCGTTAGATGGTCATAGCTTCTTACACACAAATGAAATATACCTTCATTTAGATATGGGTAACCGCACAGTTAACCGAAGTTAGCCATATGAACACTTTTGTATTAACCTCATTCATCTTAACACTTCCAGTTTAAATGATAATCAAATGAATCTAATTGTGTTACTCATAGAGTTGTTCAATTTTTTATATTCTCATAGAAGTATACAAGACACAATTGAAGCAAAATCGGATTTGACTCACAAGAATCAATTCATAAACATTTAGCCACGGTTTGCAAATATTGCATTCCTTAATATATAAATGTATTTGTTCATGAGTATGAAATCATACTTGACTGATTTTAGAACTTAACCACATAAGTTTGCAAACGGGTACGCAAACTTAAGTTCCGGACTTTGATCTTTTCCGACAGTTCGCAAACGGGTACGCATACTATCGTTTCGGACCGAACTCAGATCAAACGGTTCGCAAACGGGTATGCAAACTTAGTTTCTGGACTTTGACAGTTAAAACCGTTTGCATACTGGTATGCATACTTGGTTCCCGGACCTGAATCATTATTACAACAGTTTGCATATTGGTATGTATACTGTGCTATATCCAGACAATAGTTAATTGTTATAAACTCCCATTTCAATCATTGAAACATCCTTAGAAGACGACAATAGCTATCTCACTAATGCGTGTCGTAACTGATACATGTGTATCTTCCTTTCCCTGGAAACTAGTGATCCTCAAGAAAAAATTGAGGATAAAATCTTATATTAGGAAGGATTCCTTGTTTAGGAATGAGTATTGTTTTGAGCAGTATTCTTAGTTTAGGTAATATACATATGAAAGGGAATTAGTCCTATAAAAGGAAATAAATTCCTAAGACGTTTGGGAAACCAAACCAAGCCTATAAATAGGGATGTTTAGCTCATAACTAAACACATCTAGTTAGTGTGTTCTTGATATAGACGCAAACAAAGAAAGCTAGTCACGGAAAACCTAGAAAAAGCTTGGGATAAAACTTGTGCAAGCTTAGCAAACAGTTTAAGGTTAATCCACTGTTTAGAGAAGATTGTGAGCGTAACAAAGAGAGAATTGTAATCGTTTTCTTGTTCATAATCTAAGAGAAGATATTTTCTTCGAATTACTACTTGTGTTCTGTTTTCTTAGTTTCTCGTCTATTATTATTCTGAATTCCGCCTTTATAGTAATAGTTACCAAGGTATAGAGATCAATGCGTATCAAGTTGGCATCACGAGCAAGGTTAGTTTTTAGGGTAAATCCCAGTGGTTTATGGTTTTTACTAGATCTCTCTACATAAAGCTTGGTGAGGTACTCGAGAAGCTAGAGGACGTTAAGAAAACAAGGGGATCAAGGATGACAAAGTCAGATAGTGATCCTAAGGAAGGCGAACCACAAACTATGGAAGAAAAGGTGGCTACGTTGCAAACAGACATGAAGTCAATTCAAGTTACCCTTCAGGAATTGAGTGAATGTATTCGTTCTCATACACTCAAGCCGCAGAAAAAGAAAAAGGTTACACCTTTACCTGAAGCTTCGGAAAAATATGATTCGGAAGAAGAAGAAGAAGAAGAAGAAGAAGAAGAAGATGAAGAGGGAGAAAAGAAGAAAGAGTTTCTTACAAGTCCTACATCAACTAAACCTCGTGGTAAGAATCTGAAAATTGATTTTCGTATTGATATTCCATTTTACGATGGGAGTGTCGATGTAGAAAAATTAGATGATTGGATTGAATGTCTAGAGACGTATTTTTATTTCTTTGAATATGGTTCAAAGGAAAAGATTGCTTTCGCGACATTGAAGCTACAAAAGCATGCTCTAACCTGGTGGAAATCTTATCAAAGACAAAACCTAGGTAAAGGAGTATTGTCGTGGAAAAGATTCAAGGCATTTGTAAGGAAACAGTTTTATCCGGTTGGATACCTTGAAGAGAGATGGTTCAAGTGGTACAACTTGAAGCAGACTAACAACCAAACTGTGCAAGAATATACTTCGGAATTTCAGAATCAAGCTATGATTTTGGATTTAGACTTGGGAGATTATGCTATCTATATGAAGTATATTTCCGGCTTCCATGAGTATATACGGAAGGAGTTGCAGATGTTTTCGGTGGATACTATCTCCGAAGCAAGCATAAAAGCTAATGCCATCGAAGGTAGGCTGAAGAAAATTGATGTCGAGGGAAACATTAAGGAAAAGTCTGGAAGTTTCGTCACTAAAGGAGATGAAAGGAGCAAAGAAGAAGGGAAGTCAAGTGACAAAGTTGGTTTAGTTTGCACTCATTGCAAACAAACATGGCATGTTGTTGAAAAGTGTTGGATAAAGTATCCTAATCTAAAACCAAAAGGGTTGCAGAAGAAAGAATCCATGATGGCAACACTAGTCGCACAAGCTCCAAAAGAAGTCAAAGGACTAACAGAACCTAATCAAAAGCTCTCTCTAATGGTAGGAGGCGTAGAAGAACTTATGGAGGACGATCCTAGGGAACGACTCTTCACGGTTAAGATGCAGGTTAAGACAATACTAATAGATATTGTTATTGACCCGGGAAGTCAGAAGAATTTACTTTCACATTCTTTGGTACAGAAGTTGGGTTTGAAAACTTTCAAACATCCGAAACCCTATCCTTTAGGGTGGCTTCAAAAGGAAGGTGGTCTACAGGTTGCAGAGCAGTGCACGTTCAAGTTTGCTTTTGATAAGTCATGCATTGACGAGGTTACATGTGACGTGGTTCCATTGGATGTTTTTCAAGTTGTACTTGGTAGTCCTTACTTGTGGGATCGAGATGCGGTTTTACATAGGAGGGAGCAGAAGTATACCTTTACCAAAGATGGGAAAGCTTTGTAATACGAGCTATTAACTCTCCTCTTGAGGGAGCAAGCTTGATTACAACCACTCAGGTTAAGCGGTTGGTGAATGCTAGTACAAAATTCATTCTCCTTGTGATCCGTTCTCTTGACGAGAATCCGAGTAGAGTTAGTTTGGAATACATTACCAAACAACAACAAGAAGACCTAAAAAGGTTAAGTATGTTTGAACCACCATTATTAGATGATGATGGAGATGACAAAATGATCTTGCAACATGTGAAAGACTTGTGGTTTGATAGAGAAGAATCACTCGAAGAAGATTGCATTATGGAGCGAAGAGCGACAAAGACACGCCAGGAAGAGAATGAGACTTTCCTAAGTAGATGTCAAAGTCAAGTTCCCAGCAAAGAGAAATGGTTCAGCAGGGTGAAAGGAACTCACGAGTTCCCTAACCTACAAATATAAATTTCACAGGAGTTCAAGTTCTTGAGGGGGGGCGCATGATACATGTGTATCTTCCTTTCTCTGGGAACTAGTGATCCTCAAGACGAAATGAGGATAGAATCCTATATTAGGAAGGATTCCTTATTTAGGATAAATTCCTAGTTTAGGAAGGAGTATTGTTTTGAGCAGTATTCTTAGTTTAGGTAATATACCTAGAAAGGGAATTAGTCCTACAAAAGTAAATAGATTCCTAAGATGTTTGGGAAACCAAACCAAGCCTATAAATAGGGATGTTTAGATCATAACTAAACACATCTAGTTAGTGTGTTCTTGATATAGACGCAAACACAGAAATCTAGGCACAGAAAACCTAGAAAAAGCTTGGGACAAAACTTGTGCAAGCTTAGCAAACAGTTTAAGGTTATCCACTATTTAGAGAAGATTGTGAGCGTAACAAAGAGAGAATTGTAATCGTTTTCATGTTCATAATCTAAGAGAAGATATTTTCTTCGAATTACTACTTGTGTTCTGTTTTCTAAGTGTCTCGTCTATTATTATTCTGAATTCCGACTTTATAGTAATAGTTACCAAGGTATAGAGATCAATACGTATCAGTAACCACAACAAATTAATCAAGATATTTCCTACTAATTAACTGATAATATAGCGGTAGTAAGAGCTCGTTCCCACAGAGAGCTGTGTAATTGATAGGTTATTTAGTTCAGCAAAATAATAAAAGACAACGGGGGATTGTTGAATAAAAGTAAAGAAATAAATAAAAGAAAGATGATCAAGGAATCCTTCGCCGTTACCAAGCGTTAATCGGATCAGTATACTTATCTATCTTCCATCAAAACCATTCATCACCAACCGTAGAATAGCAGGTATGCTTAACTATCCCTAAAACTCCTTCTATCACCGGATAACAGGTACGCTTAGTTTCCAGATTCTATCCAACTGAGCTGCCTTGAGGTACGCTTACAAGGTGTAACCCGATCGAATGCTTTAAGATTTGTGAATTTAGGTTTGATCCTAGCGTTAAACTCAGTACGCTCGGTTCACTTACTGGTGTTGTCTTCACACACGATTGCTTCACATAATCCCTCCGCAAGGTATCACGTTTTCTACTTGTGTAGTAGATGCACGAAAATTACGGATCGCTCCAAATATTTACTAGCAATAGAATGATCAATAGAATAATCCAATTGTACACTTGAACAATCTAGAAATCAATCATAAACCCAAATTATAGAAAAGACAATCGATGATGATTAAAACTTCAAACAAACTTGTATTAACAAATAAGACTTCATGTCTAGAACATTGAATTCATCATCAATCAATAAAAGTTTTAGCTACTCATAACTACAAAAGAATGGGTTCCCCCTAAAGGGGTAAACCCTAGGTTTTGATGTGTAAAAGATGTAATATGGGAGGTATAATTGTGTCTCCCAAGGTATGGTATATCTTCTTAAGGATCTGGATGTCTTCTTATATAGAACTCTCAAATTTAGGCTTTAGAATCCTTTTGGGACTGTGTTTCCTTGAGTTAGAAGTCAATTTCGCGTCCAAATATGTCATACGAAGTTGTCAGGTTCGGCTCATACCTTGCCGACCTTTCCCGGACGAACCTGACAAGTGAAAATTACTCCATGCGATCACCAGGTTCGGATCACTTGATTAGATTGATTTTGAGCCGAACACTCTCATGTATACTCTTCGAAAATATTGATTTTTAAGCTCCAGGTTCGGCTGACTCGAGCTGATGAAGTTATCAGCCGAACCTCTCTCTGTATCTTAAAGTCTTTCAATCATGTTTTGCCTATAACTTCTTCATCCGAACTCGGAATGACCTCATTCTTTTTGCGTTCACTTCGTATTGTCGTTCTCTTCAATATGGTATTAAGAACTCACAGATTTGAATGAGTTGAATTTGGACTTTGGCCTCCCTTCATCGATAGACTCCACTTCCTTGTTCATTTAAGCACTTTTTAGCTCCTTTTTGGATGATTCACCTGATATGACACATAAACTAGAAAATAATCATAATAACAAGTAATATGCAAGACTTATAGCTAAAACAAGTATGGAATTGACATTCTAAACATGTAAATTAAGCACTTATCACTCACACAAACTATTAGCTTATAAGTTACTTTCAAGTGATCGAATGATCAATACAAAACATTCAGAGTCTACATCAAATGACTGTCTCACACAAATCATGTAAAATGTTACAAGGTGATTTTCACATAATCATCTTTTGACTTTTGTTAATAATAATGATGAACGTAGTTAAAGCAAAAAGCTTTCCAACATATATTTCGAGAAAGATATAAGCGAGTTAAACTCAGCTCGAAATATCAAATATGTATAATGTAAAAGTATATATAGCTATACGACTTAGTCTCAATAGGAGATAGAATAGAATATACTTCTGAGTGATATATGAGTTCAATTCTACACATACCTTTTGTTGATGAAGTTCCTCCAAGCTACCCTTAGTAGATATTCGTCTTCAATCGATGAACGCCGTGAAGTCTAAAGATCAACTACACATTTTATCCTAATCCGAGACATAGCTATAAGTAGACTAGAAATCAAGACTTATAGTTTTGACAACTAAACTTGACAAACAAGCTTGAGATAGCAATGCTTGCAAGTTCGACCGATCAGTGCTCTAACAATCTCCCCCTTTGTCAATTTTAGTGACAAAACTATCAATACATATGGATTACAAAATAAATAAACTTTGTAGATTCTCATCCAAATGCTTGATTTCCTTGGTTCTTCAATATTCCTTGAATTCTTCATCACTCCAAGTACTCCAGTGATTCTGAACGTGTTCAACTCAGCATCATAGTTGTTGAAGATCCGTAGCTATAACAATAAGAAAACAGATGTTCTCAATTATTGTTATACAGTGTCATAGTATTATTCCACAGCATCAAAGTTCAATTGTATCACAACTTTGACAATAATAATACGGTGATATGTATCCCTCCTCCTTATTCAATACTTCATCTCACAATGAAAACCACTCCCCCTTACATAATGATACGTAAACCATATGTATGTAGTGTGAACCCCAAAATAATTCTCCCCCTTTTTTTCAATATAAATTGGCAACGGTACGAAAACTAGTGGGATCATAATGAAACTCTCAAAGAGATTATTCATGACTAAAAGAGAACATATCAACTTTGTTTCGATGATTTCACATAGTCGAAACTTAGTGTATTCATCAAGGAGTTTATAAAGATACAAGATAACTCCTACAATATTCCACGTTGCACTCCCCACAAAGATTTGGCAATTAAGCACAAGTTCAATTAAGAACTCTCCCCCATAAAATGTCATTCCCGAAAGAACAACAAGAACGACCTTACTTTTACAAGAAAATAAGGATTGCTTTGGACATTAGCAAATCACATGAAACATGAATTTGTACCCAGAAAACTCCAATAAATTAAGGGTTATTTAGCGTTTGATACCCAGCAAATGTCCAGCACCTAGCTTTGATACCCAATATTTGAAATATTAAGGGTTGGTACCTTGACTAGCCAGAGACTGTCAAGTCAAACTGTTGACTTAACCTTATGTTATTTAAAAAATTATAATTATTAATAAATATTAATTACTTAACAGTGCATTAACACCGTTAGCACGTGATGTTAAGAAAAATGAAATTTAATTTTATCGCTACAAATAGATTGACCAAACGGTTACATGTGACCTTGAATCAGAGTGTTCTGCTCATTCAAGACTTTTGTCGAACACCTATTGTGCTTCTGCTGGTGATGAAAAGGTGAGTTCCTGGTTGTATTTGTAACCCCTTTTATATCTTCCTCAACCTGCAAATTTGAGTTCTAAAAAGAACCCAAGTTTCTTAATCATACCATGAATCTAAAACACTCTATAATCATACATATTCATCCTTAAAAAGTAACGGCAATACCTAGTTCAACTGTTTTTCAATTATTTCATCATCTTCTTATTCTGTTGTTCAATCAAAATCTTAAACTCATCAATACCAATTTCATCAAATTTCCATTCAATTTATCACTATCACTATCCTTATCATCCTTATAAAAATCTTCTTTTTCTCACATTATCCCTGTTTATGCATACTAATTTTCATGGAGTTTGTAATGCACTTGGAGATTGTATAGATACAGACCCAAAAATTTGTCGTATCAAAACCTGTGGAATACAAAAAAAAACTTGTTCACATGCTTTAATTGGTTTACCATCATGCAATATCCAATCAAATCTTCACTGCTACGAGTTTTAGTATAAACCCATTTCCAAAAATCCACTCCTCAATCACCTTCTAATTATCTCTATTGATCACCATAAATTGATGGGAGCAACAACAATTCTAGTCCCATCTTTCGCTGGTTTCTTTAGATAAGAAACCCAAGTTTCCTACACCCAACAGAACTATCAAACTCCTATTAACCCCTTTTGCACAACCACTAACCAAAAATCACTTTCAGTCCACTTTTACGGCAGCAACATCAATTTCATTCCCTTTTAATTTGTTACATACACTAAATCGTAATCTAGCGCAAACTGCAATACACCCAAATTCGAGAAGAATATGAAAATAAAATGATTTAACATACCTCTGTAGTCAATGATTTGACGTGATTTTGATCGAAAATGTTCTTCTCAACTGGAAATAGTGATGGTGATGGTTATACTTCTTGTTGCTTGTTAAAAAATAAGAAGAGAATGAAGAAAAAGTAATACAATAAGATGCAAAGAAAGTGGTGGTGGTTGGTAGTTTCGACTGGTAATGGGGTTCTGCTCGTGGCTATGGGGGAAGGATGAGGAGGAAATACACGATAGCAGTTCGAGAAGATGGTGGTGGTTGATAGTTCATATCACGTATACGTCTCTCTAACCAGACGTTAGGACAATTTTAGTAATTGTTATCATTCATATGGCAAATAGGTAATAACATAAGTTCTGTAACGAAATATATTACCAAGTCAGGTCCACTGCTTGACTTGACAGTCATTGACGGGTCAAGGTACCAACCCTTAATATTTTAAATATTGGGTACCAAAGCTAGGTGTTAGACATTTGCTGGGTACCAAACGTTAAATAACCCATAAATTAACCACAAAGGAACCTTAATAATTAATTTAATCGGAAATGCTCAACATAAGAAAACTTACGGAGCCTGATAGACACATTTTTGTGTCTAATTTGATCTCAATATTATATATTGTTGGCACTCAATTCTGTACTTATTATGGTGTTTTATATGTGTGTAGGTATTTTTGGGAATAAACATTTTTGGAAAATTCGGCTCGAAAAAGTGTTAAAAGGCACCCCGGAGGACACGTGTTATTCGGAGTATCATTGTTGGATAAGGGGTAATCTAATCGCTAAGGGGTACCCACCTGCTATTCGCGCCCCAGTTTCGGATAGGGGGCAACCTCTCCGCCAAAATTGGATTTGGCGGAAACTCGATTTCAAACAGTTTTCACATGCGTATCTGATGTATTGATTTCGGAGGGATTCTCTCGAGATTTTCTCACAAATTTGGTTTGGTAATGACCTGTTGAATCAAAACAGGGGTGGTAATCAATTCATGCATGCAAATAAAGAAGATTTGAGTTAAATCTCGTAAAACAGGGGAAGAAAAGATATCGAGCACTCTGTTTGATTCTCTGACGTTTTTATGGGATGTACATGAGTATTGGGAGGATATTTTACTCTGAGATTTGATTTTATCGAATCTGGAGAAGTTTTGGAAGGTTTTACAGCTCAGAAACACGTTATAGAGTGTCTCGGGTAATCTCTTTCCCGTGTTTACCGAATATGATGTGTGGATAAACACGAGTTTGACTCTGTCTAGGATGATTAAAACAGCAAGCTGGAGTATGTAATAGAAACAATATACAAGGGAGAATCAATATGAGACGCGTGAAAGGTGAAAGGGGAAAGAAAATATTCCCGAGGATATAAATCATGAATGGAGATATCTTGGGAGTTATTATGGATGATTCTGTCGTATGACCGCTATGACGAGAAGAGGGTGTCCCTTATCCCGTTCATTGTTAGTATTTAGTATTAGTCTTATTGGTAGTAATTAACTGGGTAATGGGTGTCCTTATCAATTGTAAGGGATGGGTTAGATTTAGCCAGGTGTTGTCATTGTAATCGTTGGATCTATCCAAAGAGAGTCGAGCCTCATAAGCTCAGAGTCCTGTAATGAAACTCTCATAAAAATGTTAATCTAATTAATCGTTCAATCGATTTCATGGTAGTTCTTCGAACTAGATGGCTCGAATCTTCGGATCGAGAGATGTTACCGATTCTTGTTGATGGAAACCCTGTTGTTGTACATCCAGGTACACAACATTTGGTATCAGAATCGTTTCGATCTAGGGATTATTGGTATAGAGTTAGGGCAAAAAATGAAGCCTATAACCAGTTCCTTGATCTGCAGACACAATATAGAGATTTGTTCAACGATGTATATTCCCCGAGTGGAAATTATCAGCTTTATAGATTACAGAATGAAATCTCGTTCGCCAAGGCCCGTTGGGAATCCATTCAGGTACCACCATTCGAAGAACAATTCGTTAATAGAGCTTGGATTACGAGAGATACGGCGAAGGAGGAAGCGGTTGTCATTGTAGACTCGGTACCTAAATTAAGTGAAGACTCTTCAACAGTGGCAGAAGCTAAGGTTACAGAAGCAACAAAGACCGAAGAGATGGTTGTAGCCGAAGAATTGATTGTTGATTCTAATAAGTTGACTCCTTCGTTTTTCGTTGAAGAACAAGACGATTCAACCACTGTCGTAGTCAAACAAATTCATTCCCCTGTCATTGAAGTAGGCGATTCTTCCAATTTAGAGTTTCTTTCTTCTCCCACTTTAGGGTTAATTCCCCAGTATTTCTTTCATGAGAATAATAATCTGTCCGTTGATGAGAGTTCTCAGTATGAGAAAATGGTGAAAACTGATGTTATTGAAGTCCTCGGCAAATTTCGAGGTACGGCTTATTTTAACATCCAACTTGATGATTCTCGCTTGTTATTTGATCGAGGTAAATGGGCTGATAGATTGATTCTTCGATTAATTCTTAACTTTGGGTATAAATCAAATTTTTCATCTATACAATTGATTGTTCCTTCAAGTGTTGTTAATGATGCTGAAATTGTTGATAAGAGGAAGCTATTTGTTAAAATGCCAGATCGAAATAGAGTTTTCACACTTGTTTTGGCATGGAAGGTTAAAAATGGAATGGCACAGGAATTGTTTGTTAATATGCCTGAGAATGTAGCTTGTAAGTTGGGTAGTGACAGAGATTCTGCTTGTCGGATATATGATGGTGGCAAAATGTTCGGTATTCATAAAGGGTATTTTTCTTTTGTTGACACTTATAAATTTGGTGTTGATGCTAATACTTCTTATGAGCTAGTTCTTGTTGGGTCAATTATGATAGATAATTACAAAGATGAAATGGTTTCTAAGCTTGTTTCAAAACAAGGGTACCAATTACTTGCACATAATGAATTGTTGTTACAAGTTAAGAGTGGCTTATATGTGAAGAAGGAAGCAACGGAAGAAAATTTTCTGTGTTATTGTTGTTTTGCAGTTTGTAATCTCAAGATTCAACGTGTACAGCCATACCCATTCAGTAGTTCAACGGCCTTCTCACATTATTTACGTCAAATGCACCCTTGTATTCATCTCCTGAAACAACTTGCTAGCTCTACGGTGTTTTTCAACACCAAGTTTGGAGCAGAAATTTTTTTCTTTCAGCTAACAGATAAGTTACCTTCCCACCTGCTACAAGTCTTGAATCCAAATTGGTGATCTTGAATATTATTTTTGTATTCCATTATGGAGTTTGAATGGGACAAGACGATATCCTCTTGTATATTTTTGCAAATGTTTTTCATATGGAATTTCTCCAAGTTATTGTTGATAAACAAAGTGATCAGCTCAGTTTTTTGTGCAAGAGTTTAAAATTCTTGCAGTGCTTATAATCTCAGTTCATGGTCAATTTTATTTTTCAAGAATCAGGGTTGCACTGGTATACATGAACATGGATCCGATCTTACTCTTTGTGCTTCAAATTCTAAACGTGTTATTGAGAATTGAGTTCTTACGGTGGAAATATAAGTTGTTTTCAAATGGTTGGTGGAGCAATAAGTTACGTAGAACGCAGGATTCGTAATCAGTTGTTGAAAATTGTGTTGCAGGACTCATTTGTGTATTGGTGGAAAGGCTTGAGCGGTTTGAACTTATCTCCCTTGATAAATTAGTTTGGAGTATAGTGGGGCGACGGAATTATGGTAATGCTGATATTCTCTTGCAATTTCCACTTGGTTTACATAATGCTTCACAAGAGTCCTACAACACTATTCATGCTCTTGTTAGACAACCAAGTACTAATGCCATTCAGTATCATCCACGCACTTTGTTTCTTTCACTTTCATTTATATTCTAGCTTTATTGTCGTCACTTATTGGGGCTCGGAATGAGTCGGGGAAACTTGGAAATGATTATGGATGTTAGAAAGGCTAATGAAGTTGGGTTGCTTTGATTAACTGAAGGAGTTTACATATCTTAAATGCTTAATATCTCAGTTCCTACATTTGTTCAAACTCGGTGGTATTTTTCGCAAATTATTCATTCTCGGTGCCCAAAATTACTTACATTTGAAGAATTCGGAAGTTTTACGCTGCAGAGACGAGTTACGTGACGATTGGGCACTCGGATGGGAGTTATATATACACATATTGTAGAGTCGGAATTTTGCTTCGGGTTGTAGCCAAGTGAAGGCTTCTATGTGCTTTCTAGGAGGCATCATGACTCGACAAATTCTCTTATACACGAGTTGGTAAGGGTCGAACACTTGAGATGGAAATTCAAATTCCATTACCAATCTCTTATGATGCTTCTTTCTTTCCTAAGAAGTTGTTCCAAGTTCTTGAGCAGGGGTCTCTTTTGCACTATCTCTTACATGCATATGTTATCTATGGAGCTCTCAACATTCTTAAGCATGAGTGTTTTCGTTGCTCTCAAGCTGTGGTATATGGGGTATAAACCAATGAAGGGATATCCACAGTTGGAGTCCGTTGTTAGAATACACTTGACACTCGACTTGGTTGTGACGATCTTAATGTGCAAATACACCTGGATTTTCTTGAGGGGGGACTTGACAGACAATGATCTTTGCTCGGCTTGCTCGTGTGCTTGGTGTGCATCTGTGTGGATCACTACTGCATATTTTGTACAGCTACGGGACATTTTCCCCGATTTTGCTTGAGCACGGTGAGTGGATATGTGAAAGGCATCGCAATTACGCTTTTGTAGTCATCCCAGAATACACCGGACGCATGGATAATACGGCTACTTCACGGAGTCTTGTTACGATTGAATACCGGGCTCCTATATGCTGATGTGGGTGGCCTTTTTGAGATGGAAGTTGATTGCTTCCAATGGGGGAATGAGGGACATGTTTATGGCGTTACGATGGGCTACTTCGGTTTGTGCCTTGGCTCACGCCGGAATTCTAGGATCAATTTTCCGATGAAGACACGAGAGATTTACTGCTCCTACCTCGGCAACCATGACTTGGCGCTTCAAGGGTGTTTGTGTAGGTACTTACCAAGCCGCAAATATGAAGATTTTGCACGTGTTTACTTGTTGGGAACCTAGCATGGACAAGTTCGGTTCTTGAGAGGATTTACGTGTTGCACTACTACCTTGTGTTGCCACCTAATGTCGTATGACCGCTATGACGAGAAGAGGGGTGTCGCAACTCAGTTCTCATCCTTGAGGACAAGGATGTTTTGAAGGAGTGGGGAATGTCGTATGACCGCTATGACGAGAAGAGGGTGTCCCTTATCCCGTTCATTGTTAGTATTTAGTATTAGTCTTATTGGTAGTAATTAAGCTGGGTAATGGGTGTCCTTATCAATTGTAAGGGATGGGTTAGATTTAGCCGGTGTTGTCATTGTAATCGTTGGATCTATCCGGTAGAGTCGAGCCTCATAAGCTCGTGAGTCCAATGAAACTCTCATAAAAATGTTAATCTAATTAATCGTTCAATCGATTTCATGGCTGGTTCTTCTGAACTAGATGGCTCAGATCTTCGGATCAGAGATGTTACCGTTACTATTGATGGAAACCCTGTTGTTGTACATCCAGGTACACAACAGATTCTTGGCCCAAAGAGTATATAAAGAGGTTCTGGGGATCTTTAGAGCGGAGGAGGAGAGTTTGGGGTAGGTTTAGAGCAACATAAATCACTGCAAATTGATTCTGCAGTAGCAGCTGAGAAGAGGAAGAAGAAGAGTTGCAGACGGCGTACCAGAAGTGTCGTTCTCAAGAACCCTAATCTGAAGAACATTAAAAAGCTGCACGAACCTGTGTGTCCGGTGTCTTATATTCAAACAGTTCTGTAACAGTTCAATTAGTCACGTTTATCTTCAGTTAGTAAATATTTCTTGTAACAGTAAACTCTGTAACGCCGCTACAGCGTTGCAGATTCGCTGAGTTATACAAATTCTTCAATAAAAACACCGTTTGAACCATGAATGAGTCTTTTGATCGTGTTTTTGATATTAGGAGCTAAACCCATCCTCCGGGGCGATGGAGGAAACCATTCATCCAAAAGTTATGTGGTAAAATTTATTTATGCAATTCTTTTATGATTATTTGCACCGAATGAAAATGGAGTAAATGATTTTTATTAATTAGTTGTGTTTTCTCTTGATGAAGTATGCTTAGTTTAGGGCTTTTGATACTTCATGCTTGCGATTAACAATTGATGTTTTGAATATCTAATTTAGGCAATGATTAGAATCATAATTTCTTTTGATTAGAGTTATATTGTCTAGAATTGCATGATAAACATTAACATTAAATCACATGAATTTTGGTGAATGGTGAAATCCACGAACCCTTTCTCTCTAATATAGTCACTTTAAATTGCTTTATTTTCTTTAGTCTTAAAATTTAAATCTAAAAGCACAGTCTTCACAAGTCTTAACGAACCTTTTACTACAACACCATTGAAAATAACCAGCAATTTTTGGCGTCGTCGACGCGGACTTGTCTTTAGGCTAGAGTTTTTAGATTTTTTTTTCTTTTTTAGGTTTTTATTTGTTTTTGTTCTTCTTTACGTTTTTGGGTTTTTGTCTTTCCTTACAGAATTTGGAATTTGGAGCGAAAGAAAATTTTGCCAAAGCTTTTGGTGAATACTTAAAGACTTGGAGTAAAAGGCAAAGCGAAAGGAGCGAAAGAAGAAGATTTTTTTTATTTTATAAAAAAAAAAGAGAGAGGAAAAAAAAAAAGAGAGACATTTTTTTTTTTTTTTAGATATTATTTTTTTTAGACTTTCCTTTTCTTTTGCACTTTATTTTTGGACTTTGGACTTTAAACTTTAGGACATTATTTTTAAACCCTACGGAAGGGTAGTTTAAATATAAACTGTGTGCAGAGAAGGACGGCGATTACGATATCGCCTCGGCCCCTTGGGTTCGTACATGACATAGGAGTCGTGGCCCAAGTCGACTACAACGGTTCATCCCCCGTCAGGAACGGGAGGTAAGTTTGTCGAAACACTCGTGAATCCCCTGTCAGCGAGTTATTGTATTCCTTCGTTTGCATATATGCTGAAAACGACTGCTTTAATTTCCTAGTAAAGGGCAAGGACTGGCCATACAAGATAAGGGTTCAGATTTCATCACCGTTCTCTTCTTTCCCGCCTTAGGAAAATGATACTTAACGCGAACCTAAGCTTTAAAATTTGGAATAGAACGAGACCGATAGGGTAACGAGCTTAATAAGAAAGTCGTTCGAAAAATATTGGTTACTCTTTTAAGCATACTTCGAAGTTCATGATGGTTTCTGTGAGTTGAATGCGTGACTTCGCCGCCTTGTAATGCGGTGAGGCCTTGGGTATCAAAGGTCCATGCAGCTTCCCTCGCCTCTATTCAACTTACTTCAACTCGGATTGATTCCAGAGAGGTTTGCTCAGATTGTAACGAGTTCCTTTTCGAAAGATTAGAAGCTGGTCTATAAACAATCTAAGTGAAGCCATCCTGCTTTTTGTTTGCTAGAAATCATTAGGTTTGCTGTGGTGGTGTCAGCCTTGTTTGTGTTTGCATAGAACTTCCCTTCCTTTTAGGATTTTTCTTTTTCTTTTGTTTTTCTAGTGTATGCCCAAGGTTATTAGAGAGTGGGCTTGGAAAAGAGATAATCTAGGTCGATTGATTAGTGAAAACCCTAGTAATGCTTCTTGTGGAAGCGGGGAGCTCGAAGACTCTTCTTTTGAGAGCCCCGTTTTTGGAAACTTCAGTTTTGAGAATCTGTCTCTTCGTGAGGAAAGTACCCCTAGTACTTGATTGTGCCGTGATGGCAACTTTGAAAGATTACATGATCCCAACTAGGACCAACCGAGCTTCGTGCATTAAATTGCCAGCCAATATGGCTAATTTCGAGATAAAACCTAGTATTCTTCAGATGATCCCTATATTCTTAGGAAAAGATGATAAGAACCCTTATTATCATATTAGGGACTTTGAGGAAATTTGTGGGACAGTTAGAATAAAAGGCCTTACTGATGAAGTTTTGAAACTTAAGATGTTCCCCTTTTCCTTGAAAGATAAAGCCAAGACCTGGATGAACAACCTACCATCTGAATCCATTGAAACATGGCAGGAACTTATTGCTGCTTTCTATATGAAATTCTACCCTAAGCATAAACTGCAGCACATTAGGCGAGAAAATTAGTGCTAGTGTGCAACAAGAGGGAGAGTCTCTTTATAGGTTTTTAGAGAGATTTAATGATCTCATATCCCAGTGTCCTCACCATGGATTTGATAAGATGAAACTTGTAGAGATTATTTATGATGGTTTAGACTATTCGACCAAATCCATGGTCGAGTCTATGTGCGCTGGTGAGTTCACTAGTAAAAATGCTGATGATGCTTTTATCTTCTTAGGAGTTGTCATTTGAAAAATCCCAACGAGTGGGAGTCTTGTGTTGAACCCCTAAAAGACTCTTGGTTAATAGAAGTAGCTCCAATATGGTAGATACGAGTTTTGCGTCGATGCTAAGTTTGCTGCTTTGTCTAAAAGGTTAGAAGCTTTGGAAATGGGTCAGTCTAAAAATAGGTCCCTTGTTGAACCTAATAGAGCCTCTCAAGTCTCTAGTTGTGGAATAGAGCCCGATAACTCATTTTGGGAACGTCGGGTTAGTGAAGAGCAAGCTCATGTTGTCTATAACAATGCTAGGTTTGAGAACCGTCGGAAGTTTGACCCATAATCGAGACCTACAACCACAGTTTGCGAAACCATCCTAATTTTCTTGGTCTAAGGGCCGAGAATCAAGGTCGATCTAGTAATTCTCAGCCTCCCCCAGGTTTTAGTTATACTCAGAACCCTTCAGGTCAAACCCAGTTTCAGAACACTTCTGATAAAAAGATCTTTACCTTAGAAGAAGCTCTTACTATGTTAGTAAAGAACCATGATATGTTATCAGCTAACCACCTTAGCTTTCAATAAGAAACCAGGCAGAACCATAAGGATAATTCCCAGACTCTTGCTAAATTAGAACTTCAAGTCGGCCAAATAGCTAAGTATTTAAGTGAGAGAGAAGAAGGTAAGTTTCCTAGTCAAACTCAACCCAATCCTAGGGGGGTCCATCAAATATCTTTAGTTGGTGAGGAATCATCAAACCATGTGAACTCGATAAAAACCCTTTAGGAGCGGTAAAACAATAGACAATAAGGTAGCCATGCCTAGTGAACATCCCTATCCATGCGGGCTTCCTCGGCGACGGATTCAGATTGATATATCTCCATTTTTCGTTTCTGGTTTAGAGCTTAAAAGTGGAGTAGACATTTCAAAAAAAAAAAAAAAAAAATCACCTTTTAGTTCCTCATTCTTCCTGCGAAGATTATCACGATCCAGCGAAACGTTTTGAAGCTTTTGATTCTCAAGATGAAGAGTGTCACATTTCAAGGTCATAGCTTGGAGGTTATTTCTCAAAGTTTCAATTTCCTTCTCCAAAGATGTTTGCGAAACCATTCTATCAGAGCAAAAATATTTACTTACAACCTCGCAAATACCAAATTTGATAGGATCAGTGGAAGCCTTCTTGACATCATCAAGAAGAGCGGATAAAACCTTGAAAGAAATATCCATCCCTTCTAAATTTTCTTTAATAAAGGGGATAGATTCAGATGATGAAGCGATGATGGCAGAAGATGGGAGAGTTGAATCATTTTTCGCCATATGTATGTCATCGGAAGATGAGATTTGATGAGGATTAATGACTGGGGTTGAGGCAATGTTAAGAGAAGAGGCATGGACATTAGAAGAAGAAAAGGTTTCATTCGCAACATGGTTATTGTCAGGACTTTCATTAATAGAAAGATTAGTTACAGGGGATGAATCTGCAGCGACATTTTCGCAAATAAGAAGAGGGGATTCCGCCTGCGAAGATGTCGCAGGAGGTGTTTTTGAAAGTTTAAACAAAGGAAATGAAACAGTTGTTTTAACATTTTTAGGATGGCGAGGTTTTTTGGGGGGCCTCTAGACATTTGCATCACCCTCGAATTACAAATTATATAAGAAACAGAGGCAACAATATTGTTATCAGGCTTCCTTTTTTTCACAACAAATTTTTGCTGCGAACTCTTGGGAACATTAGGGTTCTGAATTGTAAACTTGGTGCTAGAAGTGTTTTTGCTGAAACAGAAACAGTATGGGAATTATCTAAAGATGAACAACATCAAATAAAATAATTTCAGCAGAGAAAATCAATTTTAAGAAGATCAGTTTCAGCAAAATAAACAAACCTTCATGGCTCCATGGGAACAGTAGCAGAAAGATGAAGAGGACTTATGAAAAGATGAACAGTGAAAAAGTTGCAGACGACAAAAAGAAGGTTTATAGATGAAGAAGACGAAGTAAAAGAAAGAAGACATTTTTACGATGGATCTCTTCTTAAATAGACAAAAAATGATGACCGGTTAGCATTTAAAGTGCCGGTGAAAAAGGGCAAATTTAACACGTGTAAACGGTTATGCTTAATTTACGAAATCTTGTCGGCAGAAAGGAATGGACAACTGCGGCATTTTGAAAAGATTAGTTCTCATGACATTCTCTCCTTCGCAGAGAAGACATGAGAAGAGGCAAGATGTAGGATCAGAATATCGCAAAACCAACGCCCTTGAGAAATCCATAAACGACACATTGCGAAGACATCACAGACGAGTAATATAAATGACGCAACGGATGACGACAGCCAGAACACGAGAAAGACGTGAAGACCTAGCGAGATTTAGGAGTGTTGCGAGGTTTTACATTTGTACACTTGCGAGAATGTCGCAAGTCAGATCCGAAAATAAGGGATAACTTAGTTGTCATCCAGTATGTAATGTTCTATATAAAGAGCCGCATAAGCTTATGAAGGGGAGAGATCTTTTTAGAGAGTGGAGAGAAATTTTAGAGGAGAGTGATAGGTGTAGAATACACCGTATTTACTATCTAGTAGTTACGCTTTCTTTGCTATTTTTCTTGTGAATTATGTACTTTACGTGTATTTTTGAGTTATTAGGTACTCTGGAGTCGCGCGGAGGAAAAGATGGAGAAATCAACCAATTTGAGCCAAAAGGGCAAAATTGTCATTTCGTGGGCGAACACTATCCGAAGTCCAGCCAAGGTTAAGGGGCAACTATATCTGAAGGAGCACTACATAGTGACCAGCAAAGGTTAATGGGTTTACCATCTGGGTGACCCTTATCTAAGCCGGTGGGGTGTCTGAATCCATCACTCAAATGATAACCCTATTGTCGTTCATTAGCACCTGAATGTAAGAAAAAAGAGAGACCAGAAACTGAGAAATGGCGTTTCCTGCTGCTGGTGAAGAAGTAATAACTGATGGGTTAAACGGAGAACGTGAAGTTGAGCTCGATTTCAAGATGGAGAGCCAGATTATTCCGGAGAAGAATGATGATTTGCTGGTGATGAGATAGAATTGAAAGGGGATCTGAAAGTTGAAATAAGGGTTCAATGGAATGAAATTGGTATGAAGATGAGAGAATGAAGAAGTTTACTATCATAATGATCGATTTGAGAGGTGTTTAAGCTTGGGTCGAGGTTGAATTAGCTGCTGGTGTTGTTGATTGAGAAGAAACAGAAATTAGGGTTTCTGTGATGTTTAAATGGGTTTGATTCTGTGGGTTTGAGGATTCAGATGAAGATGGTGATGTCGAGATGAACTCAGGGAAGCAGTGGTGTTGTATGTGTGACTCGAATTGAAGTTAAATTACAGGTATGGAATTTAGGCAAGGCTGAGTTATTCTGAGGCTCATCAATTGGTGATCTTTGGTGAAGTTGAGTTGCAGTGCAAGTAAGCCAGTGATGCTGAAATGGATGGGTTTGTGCAAATGGGTCTGTGACTGATTCGGGCTAGGGTGTTGGCTGGCTTTGAATTTGGCTTTGAGCGGTGGTTCTTTGGCAAGATGGTGGTACTGTGTTCTGTGGAATGTTTGCGGAAATGAAATAGAAAGGCATGGTGCATATGGAGTTGGTGGTGATTGAATTATGGACTGGTGAAGCCGCAGAGTTATATTGCAGGCTAGATGAATGAGTTAGGAAAGCAGGGATGCAAGAGTGGTTGGATGTTGGAACTGGTGATAACAATGATTGTGCTCATGGTGGGTGAGGTCTGTTGGTTCTTGTGATGCTATGAGTGGAGATTGTCATGGAAGAGCGAGGTTGTGGCGGTGCGGGTGATGAGTGAAATGTGTTACGGGCGAGATTTGATGGATGTGTCTGAAATTACTAGGTTGTGCCTAGGTCACGAGGTGGCTCAAGTTGTGCGGGTTAGAATTGAATGTGGTGGTCTTGGTATTGAAGATGGAAAGCGAGTGGAAGGCTGTTGATAAATGCAATGCGGAGGCGAGGAGGAGCACAAGGCGGTTAGTTGCAGTGAAGGCATGTTGCTCTGAAGTTGCAGCTCAGGTGGAGCTGGTAGTTGCAGCTCAGCTCGAAAGAGCTGGTGATTGTCATGGGAAGATTTAGAAGTTATGAAGCTGGAATGGCAGCAGTTGGTGGTTTTGTTTAGATTGAATGGGTTCGTGGCAATGAATGCGGAGGTGCCCGATTTTGTGAAGGCGGAGGTGTGCGATGCGGTTCATGGAGGAGAAGTTATTGGTGCGGGGGTCATTTGAAATAGAGATTGCGGTATGCAAGGAAGCTGAACAAGAAGGTGCAGGTGATGTTTTGGAGAAATGGCACTGCAGGTGCAAGCTGGTTTGAATGTATGAGCTTGAACTGAATTGGAGGAATTTGAGCTTAGATTGCAGGCCAGAGTATAAGATGAATAGCCATCATGGCTGGATGGAGCTTTGAAGCACAATCATTGTGCAGCATAACTCGAGCCGGTCTGCAATTGGCTCATGCACAGCAACTAATCCCAATCGGCCGAGAGAGATCTAACTAGTTCGACTCAAGACTCTGACTCATACGTGACCCGGTTCTGACTCACTAATTCACCTTGACCCGGTTTGACTCAGTGACTTGACCGAGTTGGATCGTTGACCGGTGGCCGGGTGGACTTTGCCGGCCACCTGAGATATACTTTCCGGCCAAGTTCCGGCCACAATCCCAGTTTTCCGGCGACCGTTTTTAGGCAGAATTTTCTACATGGGTTTTTCTCACATATGGGCTTGGTGGACCACTTGGAGATGGATTTTGAGAAGACCTAATATTGGAAGGAGTATCCTTTATGGAAATAGAGAAACATATAAAAAGAGAAGACTATCAATATCTTGATTATTAATCTTTTTGCCTCTACTTTGTTTTCTAGGGTTTAGAACCATGAAGTCTTTTCTCTTTCTTCTTGTTATGAACTCCATGAATATGAGCTAGAGTTTTATTATTGGTTATGGAATAAGTTGGATTTCCAAATATGGGTTTTAATTCAATAAATTAGTTTTCTCTCATATTATCGTTTATGATTCACCATTAATATTGTTACATGATTTGAATGCTTGTTAGTCGAGTCGCGAATCGATTGAGTTTGCTTTCATCTTTATTGCTAGATTAGGGTTATTATACGCAAAGTGATAATTCCGGATTGCAAGTAGCATAAATATGATTATAGTTTGTAGTGATATATTCTTATGATCATATGTGAACCATAACCTTTGTTAAATCGGATTAGTGCTTTTACACGTTCGATTGCTTTGATTGGCCTGATTTCATAGAACCTAATGCATCTAGGGAATTAAACTTGATTAGTGCTTTTACACGTTAGGTTGTTCCTTTAGGTAGAATTCATATTCGCATCTTTTAATGTGTTTGTTGATGACATGAGGAGATTTGCGGGATATACTTGCGATCAAGGTATTCTAGGGTCTTTGATAAAAGTTGAGATTAAAATATCAATTCTAATTATTGTGTTGAAAACATGTTTGTGAATGAAAACGAAATCCATGACCAATACTTTCACATCCTTGATTTGCGTGTTTGCTTTTCTTTATTTGCTTTTAATTTATTTTATTACATAAAATCAGAAAATCCTCGGTGTTTTATATAGGAAACCATAACAATTTGACAACCTAGACCTCTCTGTGGGATCGATCATTTCTTGCCCTTGCTTCATTATATATTTTTAGTAGTAAGAAAGTGTAATTTATATTTGTGTCGGCTGACAACCGGTCAAATTTTGGCGCCGTTGCCGGGGAGGCAGCGGTTGTCACTTGTCTTGGTTTCTTATTTTTGTTTTGTTTTTAGTTTTTGTTTTATTTTTCTTATTTTCTGGGTTTTAACCTTGGTTTGAGAATTTTATTTCAGGTGCTTGTTTCTATGGAAGGAGCATACTACATGGATGGATACGGTTTTCAACAACCTCAACAATACGACAACTACCAATTCCAGGAGTATAATCAAAACCAATTCATTGGTTATGACCAATATTCCATGGAACCTTATGGTTTTCCTCAACAACCTTATGGGGGCTATGTGTGTGAACAACCACAAGGATTGGAGGATTCTTATGCTCGTGAACAAAAAGTCTCTAACTTTATAGACAAAGTTTCCAACTTTTTACAAGAGGAATTTCAAAAAGCAAAAGAGACTACAAACGAGCAACTCCAAGAACTTCGTGAAGGTATTGCTAGCTTGCGAAGAGGCATTGATCAATGCAAGGAAGATATGGATAATTCTAATGTGCATATGGTTTGTGATGAATATTTGATTGATGCTAATGTTGAAAAAGGGCAATCCTTGGACACTTTCGTTGATAATTGTGTAGTTAACTCAACTCTTGATCTTAATAATGATCATTCACCTATTCAAAAGGATGAGTTCGAGATTAGCAATACTAAATTCAGCGAGGACCAATCTTATGTTGACTATGATAGTGACGGTGATTATGATACATTGCTTGAAACAACTCATGGTGACATCCCCGAGGAGTGTACAATGGAGTCTTTTTGGGATCAAGATGAAGAGGAAGAGGAATATGTCGACACTTGTGTAGATTACTCGAGCATTGATCTTAATAATGATCAAGAGCCTATTCAAAGGGCGGAGCTTGAGGAGGATGCATTTTCGAGTGTTCTAAAAAAATTTCTTATAATAAAATTTGGATCCGCAAAAGAGTATGTGCCTTACAACAAAGAGGAGTGTGTTGAGAATGAGACCGTTTTGACCAATATTGTGGAAGACCCAATTGAGCTTGCAAAGGATTGTAATGATGATGTTTATGTCGAGACTTTGGTTAAGGCAGAAACGGACGAAGAATGGTTGCAAGGTTTAATAGAGGACCATGATATAAAAGAGGTGAATTATTCACTTGAGTTTTCAAGGATGAAGAGGATTAGTAATACAAGAGATTGTGCAAGGTTTATCTAACCCTTTGCCTATTGTTTCTTTTCCTTTACCTCTTATTGGTTTGAATGTATGTGCTTCGGGAGTATTGTTGAATGACTTTATTTCTCGTTTTCCGCCATTAGAGATACTTGATTCTCATACTATGCAGGTTTTGGAACAAGAAACCGTGGAAGTACCCAACTTCTATATTCTTTATACACTCCCAAGTGTGGACAAGAATAAGTGTGGGGGAAGCTTTTATAGGTTCATAGCTTCA
Organism: Papaver armeniacum; assembly: GCA_023531295.1. NCBI lineage: Eukaryota > Viridiplantae > Streptophyta > Magnoliopsida > Ranunculales > Papaveraceae > Papaver > Papaver armeniacum. Next base: position 127,266 of record JAJJWW010000238.1, on the reverse strand, counting down.
CTTTTGTTTTATATTACTAATATTTGTGTGGAGCTAGTGTTTGCAAAACAGGTTCTATGGAAGGATCCTCAACTTTTCAGATTGTTGGTATATGGACGATAACAAAAGAGTCGGGCTGACGACTTTAAACCAAGCGCTAAATGGGAGGCAACCCATAGGTTTTGTATTTTAGTCCCTTTTATTTTTTGTTTTTTATTGTTTTCATATCATATTTGCATCCCCATGTTTAATTTCATTGCGTCCGGAATCTATCTTAGAAGAGAATTATGACGAATACCTTTTCGTCAGAAAAATTCAGACTGCACGTAGTTCAGTCCAGAGACCATAACTGTCAGACCGTTTATCGAAACACTGTGCCCTTTTGACACTTTGTAGAAAACACGTAGATGAACAACTTTTGTGAAATGGAGTTTTCCAAATTCCTTACCAATTTGTACAGTTTTTGCATTTTATCTGCTGTTACGTCAGAATTCAGAATTTTCGGTTTTTCACATTGAGGACAATGTGAAGTTTAAGTGTGGGGGAGTCTTTTGCATATAGAGTTTTTAGCCTTTTTGAGTCAAAATTTTCAACTTTTTTGTAAATAGTGAATAAAAAACTCCAACTTGTAGTTAGTTTAGAGTCACATAGTATACATGTCGCTAAGATTACATCGAGAATCTCATAATAGTGGTGAACTTAGAGATGACAGAGAACATGATCGGGTTTCTTAATTGTATGAGAGTTAAAGTTGGATTTAACCATGCCAGTGGCAAATAAGGTGCAGGTCTTGAATTCGGTATTAGAGTAGTGATCCCCTATAGTGGAGACTACCCATGTTACATAATGTGAGGCACCAACCTTCAATTCTTTGTACCTGTCTAAATTGTGCTTTTAGAGTGTGTGTCACCGTACGTAAATTCCGGGCAGAATGGTGAGCTATCCAATTTCCCACCATAGAAGCACTATTTTGATCTCTTGAGTGCTATTTTTATCAATCATGATGGTGACATCGAATTGCTAACTTACATACCACTTGTAATCTTGTTTGCAGTTAGCACCATCCACCTTATCTCTCTCTACACCAACAGGTCCATAGAAACACCATCATCATCAACAAGAGGAGCATCACAAATTTGAAGGAAAGTTGAACACGTTTGAGGTTTATAAGCAACAATACAAAAAAGAGTGAAAATTATCAAGGATGAGAGTTCGAGAAGTTTATGATATCAAGACATATAAGTTGTGAAGAATCAAGCGGTAAAGTACTTACACCATGGCCTTTGTACTTACGTTTTTATTTTATTTGTATTTTACTTTCTCTTGTCTTAAAAAAAAAAAATAGAAAAAAAAAGAAAAAAGAAAAAAAGACAAGAGAAAATTTTTAGGTTTGTTATTTTGTTTTATTTTTATTTTGTATTTGTTTTATTCCTTATTTAAAAAAAAAAATTATTAAAAAAAAAAAAAAAAAAAACGAAAATTAAAAAAAAAAAAAAGAAAAAAAAAAAGTAAAAAAAAAATTGAAAAAAAAAAATAATTAAATTTTGGGTTTGTATAGTTCGTTTTTAGTTTTGTATTCTTTCAATAAAGCCAATGGAAAGAAGGAATATCTATAATGAAGTTTCAAGCGACAAGGAATTAGAGGAAAGAATCATAATGTCAAGATTCTACGAAGTTCAAGAGTTATCATCAAGAGTTGAAGACCGAAGACGAAGATGAAGACACCGATAGAAGACCGAAGATGTTTCTATGGATCTTTGTGAGAGTGGTGCTAGCTGCACGTCGAACGGATAACGAGGTAAGTAAGCATATTCCCACCTTCGTTAAATGGTTGATTTCCTTTCGAAGAGATCGTCGAAAAAAATGGGTTTTCAAAAATATATAAAAGATGTGGGTTTTCAAAATATTTCGGAGGGTTTTGCCTTCCTACCATTCAACGTGTCGCAGGATTCTCTCTTCATTCCAACCTGGACACATGTGTGACCCACAAAAAGTCATTTATTATTGAGAGCAATATCATAAAACCCTTTCTTGTGAGGCGAGTCGAGACTTTTGATCACTCCGAACCCGAATTTTAGTCGAGAAGGGATGGTTATTTCTCTCTCAACTTTTAAGAATGAGATTGTGTTCATTTATGTGTCTAACTTCTTATGACTAGTGTGCAGAATCTCTATGTCTTCTTAGCGCGTTGGATACTATCATTACGGAGAACTAGTAAGTTAGTAAAGTAGGTTTTGTGGGTATATCTCTAGTAAACCCTCACGAGACTATAACTCGTCCACTAGGGACACCTAGGGGTTTAAAGGCTTGTTATTTATGCTAAAAGTGACCGTAGCCTCGACGACACGGAGTTGTTGTATTTTATTGTTTTGTTTGATTTGCTCGAGGACTAGCAAAGTTTAAGTGTGGGGGAATCTGATAGGTGTAGAATACACCGTATTTACTATCTAGTAGTTACGCTTTCTTTGCTATTTTTCTTGTGAATTATGTACTTTACGTGTATTTTTGAGTTATTAGGTACTCTGGAGTCGCGCGGAGGAAAAGATGGAGAAATCAACCAATTTGAGCCAAAAGGGCAAAATTGTCATTTAGTGGGCGAACACTATCCGAAGTCCGAGCCAAGGTTAAGGGGCAACTATATCTGAAGGAGCACTACATAGTGACCAGCAAAGGTTAAGGGGTTTACCATCTGGGTGACCCTTATCTAAGCCGGTGGGGTGTCTGAATCCATCACTCAAATGATAACCCTATTGTCGTTCATTAGCACCTGAATGTAAGAAAAAAGAGAGACCAGAACCGAAAATGGCGTTTCTGCTTCTTTGGTGAAGAAGTAATCACTGATGGGTTAAACGGAGAACGTGAAGTTGAGCTCGATTTCAAGATGGAGAATCAGATTATTCCGGAGAAGAATGATGAGTTGCTGGTGATGAGATAGAATTGAAAGGGGATCTGAAAGTTGAAATAAGGGTTCAATGGAATGAAATTGGTATGAAGATGAGAGAATGAAGAAGTTTACTATCATAATGATCGATTTGAGAGGTGTTTAAGCTTGGGTCGAGGTTGAATTAGCTGCTGGTGTTGTTGATTGAGAAGAAACAGAAATTAGGGTTTGTGATGTTTAAATGAGTTTGATTCTGTGGGTTTGAGGATTCAGATGAAGATGGTGATGTCGAGATGAACTCAGGGAAGCAGTGGTGTTGTATGTGTGACTCGAATTGAAGTTAAATTACAGGTATGGAATTTAGGCAAGCTGAGTTGTTACAGCTGAGGTGTCAATTGGTGATCTTTGGTGAAGTTGAGTTGCGGTGCAAGTAAGCCGATGATCTTTGAAATGGATGGGTTGGTGCAAATGGGTCATGGCCGATTCGAGGCTAGGTGTTGGCTGCTTGTGAATTTGGCCTGAGTGGTGGTTCTTGGCAAGATGGTGGTACTTGTGTTACGTGGAATGTTTGCGGAAATGAAATAGAAAGGCATGGTGCATCTGGAGTTGGTGGTGATTGAATTATGGACTGGTGAAGCCACAGAGTTGTATTGCAGGCTAGATGAATGAGTTAGGAAAGCAGGGATGCAAGAGTGGTTGGATGTTGGAACTGGTGATAACAATGATTGTGCTCATGGTGGGTGAGGCTGTTGGTTACTGTGATGCTATGAGTGGAGATTGTCATGGAAGAAGCGGTGCTGTGGCAGTGCGGGTGGTGATAAGTGAAATGTGTTACAAAGCGAGATTTGATGGATGTGTCTGAAATTACTAGGTTGTGCCTAGGTCACAGGTGGCTCAAGTTGTGCAGGTTAGAATTGAATGTGGTGGTGCTGGTATTGAAGATGGAAAGCAGGTGGAAGTTGTTGATAAATGCAATGCAGAGCTGAGGAGGAGCACAAGATGGTTAGTTGCAGTGAAGGCATGTTGCTCTGAAGTTGCAGCTCAGGTGGAGCTGGTAGTTGCAGCTCAGCTCGAAAGAGTTGGTGATTGTCATGGGAAGATTTAGAAGTTATGAAGGGGAATGGCGGCGGTTGGTGGTTTTGTTTAGATTGAATGGGTTCGTGGCAATGAATCGAGGTGCCGCTTTGTGAAGGCTGGAGTTTGTGCGGTGCGATTCATGGAGGAGAAGTTATTGGTGCAGGGTCATTTGAAATAGAGATTGCAGGTATGCAAGGAAGCTGAACAAGAAGGTGCAGGTGATGTTTTGGAGAAATGGCACTGCAGGTGCAAGCTGGTTTGAATGTATGAGATTGAACTGAATTGGAGGAATTTGAGCTTAGATTGCAGGCCAGAGTATAAGATGAATAGCCATCATGGCTGGATGGAGCTTTGAAGCACAATCATTGTGCAGCATAACTCAGGCCAGTGCAATTGGCTCATGCCTGGCAACTAATCCCAATCAGCCAGAGAGATCTAACTAGTTCTGACTCAAGACTCTGACTCATACGTGACCCGGTTCTGACTCACTAATTCACCTTGACCCGGTTTGACTCAGTGACTTGACCGAGTTGGATCGTTGACCGGTGGCCGGGTGGACTTTGCCGGCCACCCGAGATATACTTTCCGGTCAAGTTCCGGCCACAATCCCAGTTTTCGGCAGTTTTTTGGGCGGAATTTTCTACATGGGTTTTTCTCACATATGGGCTTGGTGGACCACTTGGAGATGGATTTTGAGAAGACCTAATATTGGAAGAAGTATCCTTTATGGAAATAGAGAAACATATAAAAAGAGAAGACTATCAATATCTTGATTATTAATCTTTTTGCCTCTACTTTGTTTTCTAGGGTTTAGAACCATGAAGTCTTTTCTCTTTCTTCTTGTTATGAACTCCATGAATATGAGCTAGAGTTTTATTATTGGTTATGGAATAAGTTGGATTTCCAAATATGGGTTTTAATTCAATAAATTAGTTTTCTCTCATATTATCGTTTATGATTCACCATTAATATTGTTACATGATTTGAATGCTTGTTAGTCGAGTCGCGAATCGATTGAGTTTGCTTTCATCTTTATTGCTAGATTAGGGTTATTATACGCAAAAGTGATAATTCCGGATTGCAAGTAGCATAAATATGATTATAGTTTGTAGTGATATATTCTTATGATCATATGTGAACCATAACCTTTGTTAAATCGGATTAGTGCTTTTACACGTTCGATTGCTTTGATTGGCCTGATTTCATAGAACCTAATGCATCTAGGGAATTAAACTTGATTAGTGCTTTTACACGTTAGGTTGTTCCTTTAGGTAGAATTCATATTCGCATCTTTTAATGTGTTTGTTGATGACATGAGGAGATTTGCGGGATATACTTGCGATCAAGGTATTCTAGGGTCTTTAATAAAAGTTGAGATTAAAATATCAATTCTAATTATTGTGTTGAAAACATGTTTGTGAATGAAAACGAAATCCATGACCAATACTTTCACATCCTTGATTTGCGTGTTTGCTTTTCTTTATTTGCTTTTATTTTATTTTATTACATAAAATCAGAAAATCCTCGGTGTTTTATATAGGAAACCATAACAATTTGACAACCTAGACCTCTCTGTGGGATCGATCCTTTCTTGCCCTTGCTTCATTATATATTTTGAGTAGTAAGAAAGTGTAATTTATATTTGTGTCGGCTGACAACCGGTCAGAGAGATAAAGTCTAGAGTAGCAATAACATTCTTGATTTCACTTCCTTCTTGTAAAATTTCTAACTCAATTAATAAAGAGATTAATTATTGATCTTAAATATGTGTTAGATATTATGAATTATTGTGAGGTGTATATTGTAGGATTTCCTGCAATTACAAACATACTGTAGTTCCACCTTCAACTTCCCAAGAGGAACCCGTAACTGAGGAAACTGAAACAATCCCTAAGGAGTCCCAAGAAATTCCTGATAGGACTACCTTTGTTCCCAGAGCCCCATTCCCACAGTTGTTAGCCCCAACAAAGAAGGAGTCGACTTTCAACGAGATAATGGAAACATTTAAGCAGGTGAACATTAACATTCCTTTGTTAGAAGCAATTAGGCAGATGCCTGCTTATGCCAAGTTCCTTAAAGATCTTTGTACACGAAAGCATAAGCTTAATGTCCAAATGAAAGCCTTTTTAGCTGGTCAAGTAAGTTCCATTCTTCTGAACCAAACACCCCCTAAGTATAACGACCCTGGATGCCCCACCATATCTTGTGCGATTGGTAATCACATGGTCGATAAAGCTTTACTTGACTTAGGAGCTAGTGTTAACTTACTCCCATACCATGTGTATATCCAGCTAGGACTTGGTAAGTTGAAATCGACCAAAATGACACTTCATTTAACTGATAGGTCTGTCAAAGTTCCTTGTGGTGTCATAGAGGATGTTATGATTGAGGTTGATAAGTTTATTTATCCAGCGGATTTTGTTGTTCTAGACACCCAACCCGTTCAGGACCCAAGTGCTCAAATCCCGGTAATTCTAGGTCGCCCATTTTTAGCTACAGCTAACGCTGTCATCAACTGTAGGACCGGGCTTATGAACATATCCTTTGGTAATATGACCACTGAACTAAATGTATTTAATATTACTAGAAAACCTTCTGAGAATGATGATTTAGAAGAAGTGAATATGATTAGCACTTTAGTTCAAGATTTAGTTCAGGATAATTGGCATGACACTTTACTAGGAGATTCTTTTGATGAATTTGAGGAAACCATTCTCTTAGACCAGATGTGTGATCAATCTTTAGAAGAATCCCTTGAGTATTTTAAAGACTCTACGGACCCAGAAATCCAGGCAATAGTATTAGGTCTTTATGAGAATAATGATGACCCTAAGTTTGGGGGTAGAGAACTAGAAGAATCTCTTGAGTATTTTAAGGACTCTGAAGATCCGGAAATTCAAGCAATAGTTAGAGGTTTGTCTGTGAGTAATGAAAACCCTAAGTTTTGGGGTAGTGATGGTTCTTATGATTATCATGTATCCCTAATTAGAGTCCCTAACTTGGGACTCGAGCCATGTGCGTCTGAGATATTACTCAAGTCTATTCAGACTCAGCAACCCGATCCTCCTGATACTGTCCAGGAGGTAACCCAGGTATTAAATACCCATTTTTCTGATGAACCTATTTATCGAGACACACATATGAAGTTCAATAACGCGCCTTATAAACCCGTTGTCTTGACAAGATACCTTAGATGAGAATGTGCTCCTTCTATTCATTTTTCTGAACCAGTGTAGTTGCCTGATGTTGGTGTTAGCTCTATTTGGTCTTATGGACCCACAACTATTTCGGCTATTGGTGTATGACTTTGGAAGGTGAAGATCCTTTTTGAGGTATTTGATGTCTGGCTGAAGACTTTAAACTTAGCACTCCTTGGGAGGTATCTCTTGCTCATGCAACACGGTAATATCTTTCCTTAAATGGTAACAGTTTCTCCTTGTTCATGTTTTTAATTTCATATTTAGAACATTGAGGACAATGTTAGATTTAAGTTTGGGGGTATGAGAGAAACTTTTTAGTTGTAATAAATAAAACTCCAGAGCCTAGAAATTTATGTTTATTAAGGATGGCACTAACCAATCTAAGTGGATGGAAGCATCTTGATTATAAGAGTTGAGGAACCAATCTGATTAGATGGAAACATCTAAAGAGTCTATTCATAAAAGCACAGAGCTCAGGTGTTAGAATTAAAAAAAACATGGTAGTTTCGCCATATCTCGTTGAATCCTTTTCACCTTCTGTTTTTATTTTCTTATAAGTGATTGGGTGAAATAGAGTGATTCAGATACCAAAAAAAAAAAAAAAAAAAATTGAGACCAGACCATCAGACCAACCCGAATAAATTCAATAAAGTCGACCACTGGAGCCCTTGTATATGCCAGTTGTGTTGACCTAGAGTTAGGATTATCACCCGCTGGTTCCCTTGTATATGCCAGCTGTGTTGATATTAGTCAGACCGGTATCTCAGTCCATTAGGATAGGTTCACCTTAGTCAACATCAAAACCATCTACATTTTCTCTACATCCATCTTCTTAATCTTTCCATGTGATTGGTTGACTCCGGTTATGATGTACAGAAATTATCTGAGTAGATCTCTGTCACTTATATATGAATTTTAGTATGCTTGAGTGCAAACTCGTGTACAACAATTGGAATTTCGCATCAGGGTACTTCCTCCTGTAGTCAATAAGTATGCCAACCAATGAGATTCTTTAGTGCCTTCCAAGGTTCTGCGTAGATAACTAGGGTCTGGAGTAAAGGTTTTGTGGGTACACCTGTGGTAAACCCTCCGGAGACATCACTCCGCCGCTAGGGCCACCTAGCGGTTTAACGGCTTGCTGCACGTGCTAAGTGTAGTCATTTTATTTTCTAGAATAAATTTGCTCGAGGACTGGCAAATAATAAATTTGGGGGTATTTGATAGACACATTTTTGTGTCTAATTTGATCTCAATATTATATATTGTTGGCACTCGATTCTGTACTTATTATGGTGTTTTATATGTGTGTAGGTATTTTTTGGGAATAAACTTTTTTGGAAAATTCGGCTCGAAAAAGTGTTAAAAGGCACCTCGGAGGACACGTGTTATTCGGACTCTCACTGTTGGATAAGGGGTAACCTAATCGCTAAGGGGTACCCACCTGCTATTCGTGCCCCAGTTCCGGATAGGGGGCAACCTCTTCTTCACGAGTTCAAAACTGGATTTGGCGGGAAACTCGGTTTCAAACAGTTTTCACCTGCGTATCTGATGTATTGATTTCGGAGGGACTCTCTTGAGATTTTCTCACAAATTTGGTTTGGTAATGACCTGTTGAATCAAAACAGGGGTGGTCATCAATTCATGCACGCAAATAAAGAAGATTTGAGTTAAATCTCGTAAAACAGGGGAAGAAAAGATATCGAGCACTCTGTTTGATTCTCTGACGTTTTTATGTGATGTACATGAGTATTGAGAGGATATTTTACTCTGAGATTTGATTTTATCGAATCTGGAGAAATTTTGGAAGGTTTTACAGCTCAGAAATACGTTATAGAGTGTCTCGGGTAATCTCTTTCCCGTGTTTACCGAATATGATGTGTGGATAAACACGAGTTTGACTCTGTCTAGGATGATTAAAACAGCAAGCTGGAGTATGTAATAGAAACAATATACAAGGGAGAATCAATATGAGACGCGTGAAAGGTGAAAGGGGAAAGAAAATATTCCCGAGGATATAAATCATGAATGGAGATATCTTGGGAGTTATTAGGGATAATTCTTGGCCCAAAGAGTATATAAAGAGGTTCTGGGGATCTTTAGAGCGGAGGAGGAGAGTTTGGGGTAGGTTTAGAGCAACAGAAATGGCTGCAGAGCGATTCTGCAGTTGCAGCTGTGAAGAGGAAGAAGAAGAGTTGCAGACGGCGTACCAGAAGTGTCGTTCTCAAGAACCCTAATCTGAAGAACATTAAAGCGCACCTGAAGCGCCGTGTCGGTGTCTTATATTCAAACGAGTTACGTAATTTCAATTAGTCACGTTTATCTTCGCTAGTAAATATTTCTTGTAACGAAAACTACGTAACGCCAGCTTACGACGTTGCGGTTCATTGAGTTATACAAATTCTTCAATAAAAACACCGTTTGAACCATGAATGAGTCTTTTGATCGTGTTTTTGATATTAGGAGCTAAACCCATCCTCCCGGGCGATGGAGGAAACCATTCATCCAAAAGTTATGTGGTAAAATTTATTTAAATTTATTTATGCAATTCTTTTATGATTATTTGCACCGAATGAAAATGGAGTAAATGATTTTTATTAATTAGTTGTGTTTTCTCTTGATGAAGTATGCTTAGTTTAGGGCTTTTGATACTTCATGTTTGCGATTAACAATTGATGTTTTGAAAATCTAATTTAGGCAATGATTAGAATCATAATTTCTTTTGATTTAGAGTTACATTGTCTAGAATTGCATGATAAACATTAACATTAAATCACATGAATTTTGGTGAATGGTGAAATCCTGAACCCCGGTCTCTCTAATATAGTCAGCTTTAAATTGCTTTATTTTCTTTAGTCTTAAAATTTAAATCTAAAAGCACAGTCTTCACAAGTCTTAACGAACCTTTTACTACAACATCATTGAAAATAACCATCAGAGCCATACAATACTTTCACATAGAAGTGGATCTGGAAAAGATCAATACTGCGGAATATTCAAAAATTCATTATATCTTTTTGTTAGAGCACTGCTCGGTCGAACTCGTATGCGTTGCTATCTCGAGCATGTTTGTCAATATTAGTGATCAAAACTATATGTCTTGATTTCTAGTTTACTTATGACTAAGTCTCGGTCTAGGATAGTTAAGTGTAGTTGAGATCCAGACTCCATGGCGATCATCTTACGAAGACGAAGAACTAATCGAGGAACAAGTGGAACTTCATCCGACAAAAAGGTATGTGGAGACTTGAACTTATATATCACTCAAAATTCTACTCTATATCTTACTCTTGAGAGAATAATCGTATAAGTATGATAGTTTTCATACATACACATTTGCTATTTCGAGCCGAGTTTACTCGCCTATCTTTTTCTCGAAATATGTGTTGGTGAGCTTTTTCTTTAACCATTTTCATCTTTACCCGTGACGAAAGTCATGATGACGTTTCAATCTTGAAAATAGCTTTGATAACGATAGTCGTGAATAACGATTGTTATAACATTATAGAAGAATGTTTCAATGATTGAAATGTAGAGTTGAGATTACCAACTATGGATATAAGCATATATAGTGTGTTCGCACATTAGTGTATAAATACATGTGACGGGAACCAAGTGCGTGCATATGTGTGCATGCGGTATTGGTGAAGGAGACAGGTTGAGTACGCGTACCCACAGAAGTTTTCATACCGAAAATTTCTGGTGGAGTTTGGAAGTTTGCAAACTAGTAAACCAGTCACCTTAAGTACGCATACCCGTATGCGTACCCAAAGAAGTTTTCGAACCGAAAATTTCTGCTGAGTTTGTAAACTCAAATCCGGTAACCAAGCTGGTTGTTTATCAAATCGGTAGTTCATGAGCTTAAAACAATAATTTATAAGGAATGCCATCTTTGCAAACCGTGGATATATTGTTTATGAATTGATTCAAGTGGATCAAACCGATTTTGCTTCAATTGTGTCTATGAATAAATACCTAAGCAATTGAACAAATCTTGCACTAGTTCTTATGAGTCATTTGAACTAGTTATGAGAAAGATGAATACGGTTAATATGAAAGTGCTCATATGGCTAACCATTGGTTAACTTTTTGTGAACCAACTAAGTGTACACGTTTAGGTACGGTTACTCAAACCTAAATGAATACATTTCATTTGTGTGTGACAAGCTAAGTTTTGATCTAACGGTTGAAAGATATTAGCTTGGTTGAATCAGGTTTTTCATCTAACGGTGAATATTGAATGCTTTGTTACTAAGGTAAATTTGATTGCAAACCATGATTTGAAAACTATATAAGGGGAACTCTAGCAACTGGAAAAACTAATCCCCACACCTCCTGTGTGATAGTAGTTGGTTTTGCTAGAGTCGATTCTCCTTTAACCTTAGGTTTCTTCTCGAGACCCTATAGGTTAACGACTGAAAGACTTCATTGGGATTGTGAAGCCAGACGAAACTACTTCTCTTGTAGTTGAGCGATCTGATCTTGCCATTTTTTATCGTACGAGTTCAATTGAATAATTGACTTGAGATTATATCTCCAATAGGGCAAGATAAAAAGAAATCACAAACATCTTCGTCTCATTGTTTGTGATTCCGCAATATCTAGTTTCGCTACCATACAATTTAGATTATTGTGAGGTGATTGATAATACTATGTTGTTCTTCGGGAATATAAGTCCGGGTTATCAATTAGTTCCTATTCACCTTGATTTATCAAAAGACGGAACAAAAACTCATAAGTTTATCTGTGGGAGACAGATTTATCTATCACTATAGACTTTTATATTGATACAGATTTGTTTATTGAAGTCTTGGACTTTGGGTCATAGCAACTCTTAGTTGTGGGTGAGATCAGCTAAGGGAATCAAGTGCGTAGTATCCTGCTGGGATCAGAGACGTAAGGAGCGCAACTGTACCTTGAATCAGTGTGAGATTGATTAGGGTTCAACTATAGTCCAGACCGAAGTTAGTTTGTAGTAGGCTAATGTCTGTAGCGTCTTAATACAGAGTGGTGTTCAATCTAGACTAGGTCCCGGGTTTTTTCTGCATTTGCGGTTTCCTCGTTAACAAAACTTCCGGTGTCTGTGTTATTTCTATTCCGCATTATATTTTGTTATATAATTGAAATATCACAGTTTGTGCGTTAAGATCAATCAATTAGAATATCCAACCTTTGGTTGTTGATTTACATTGATTGACACTTGGATATTGGTCTTTGGTACCATCCAAGTTTATCTCTCTAGTATTTGATAAAGACTCGCAGATTTCCATTTGCTTGAGTAAAGATCAAATCGAGAGATAGAGATATTAACTCCTTGATATACTTTTTATTAAGATTGAGTCTGACTGTCTAGTTGATTCTCTTAAAAGTATATTAGAGTTAGTCCATACAGATTGCTAATCGAAATATTGGGTGAGGTTTTTGTACCCCCGCTTTTTCAGTTGGTATCAAAGCAGGCAAACACGTTAAACCTTATAAGTTTGTGTTTGTCCGATCCTCAAAAGTCTATCCCTATGGGAAATCTTCTTGGGAGGCTTGCTCATGGCATCTCTAATGCACACCAGAGCTCCTTAAATACTGCTCAGATATTATTGTTCAGACCAACGGTCTCTCGTGATAATCTTATGCCATCTAGATTATCGGAAAATCTAGATGTGAAGAAACAGTCTAAAGGAAAAAATAAGAATTTCTCTAATGAGAATCGTCAAAGGAAACATGATCAACGCGCAAAAGTATTGACCCTCACAAGAATTACTCTTAATCTCTTTGAGGAATACTACCAAAATGGATCAATTGACAAGGATCTGTTTAGAGCGTTTGAAAATGTTTTGAAATTCTTAGAAAAGCTTAATTCCATAGAGAATTTGAATCATTCTGATAAAAACTTGTACCTGTCAAATCATGGTCCCATGATGTACAAACTGTTCCAACTACCTACTCATATGGGGTTAATAAAAAGATTTCCTATGAGGTTGGTAAAGGAACCATCTATCAGAAAAAGTCAATTCCATGTCATAAGAAAAGGACCTTAAAGAACTCTGAGTATTATCACTGTGATCATGATCCACGATGCGATCACATATGTCAACCGAAAAAATTGCATGAGAAATTCTCTGCACCTTCCACCACCTGATTTCAGGAATGGCTATACTCCATTTGTATATAACTTGAGATGGGGAAAGTAACGGTTTGACTGTGTTTATGTAATCTTTTCTTTAAGTTTTTTTGTGACAAAAGCTTTTCAAAAGGATGGTGTAGGTTTATTTTTTCCCGGTATTTACTCCCAGAATGGTACCTCAAAAACCCTACATTCCTTATGTGGGTCGCGGTTTGTGAACGGGTCCAAGCCCAACTGAGGGTATAAAAGAAAAACGGGTACGCATACCTTCTTTCCTCTCTCATCAGTCCGCGTACGTGAACCATTCTAGGGTTCATGAGATTTTTCCATTAAAGCTTCTTGGAGAACTTTTTGTAAAGGGAATTCTCAAGATAAAAATCAAGCAAGTAATCTCTTGCCCACTCCCTTATTTCCTTCTAGAATCATGAAGAATGTTAAGGGTTCAAAAGGTTTTTCAAATAACCTAGGTTCTTCATCCTCTTCAATTGATCTTCCTATTGAACAAAATTCTATTAGGATTAGATTTGTGGATGAATCTTGTAGCAAAGTATTTGAAAATATCTCCTCTACTGGGTTTATTTTAGAAAAGAAATTGGATAATACTAGTGGGCATAACGAGGATTTATCTTGTTTTGAAAAACTCAAGCTTGGAAACATCTTTGATGGCCTTGGTGAAGGTTATGATACTCTTACTAGAATTTTCTATGCCAACATTCATGATGTTGTTCTTGAGGACATGGAATTCAAGACCATGGTCAATAGAGAACGGATTCTAGTGAATAGAGAATTAATTTAAAAGATTACCAAATCCCTTTGGGTGATTTTCGTCTTCCTAGACCAAGCAATGAAAGACCCTCACATGAAACCATTTCAAAAGGTCTTTATGGAAAAAGTGTTGTGTGTTTCCTACTAATTAATTAGATTTTCCTCTAAAGTCTTTTGGAAAATTGGGTATTTCTAACCTTTGTCCTTCCACGGTTGAGAACTCTCGTTGGAGTCGTGAGTTTGCGGATTGGTCTATTACCTTAAGATGGAAACCAAAGGTCTCGACATTTGTGGATTCATTATTTTTCAAATGTTAGACATGACTTCCATTGACAAGAAGTTAGGTTATCCATGCTTTATTGAGCGTATTTGTCGCAACTTCTCCATTGAACCCATTGGGAACTCCATTGGAACCCCCAAGCTTGTTCGGCCGTGTACCTTCAATCGAATGAAGGAATATGCTTGCAAGAGACAAAGGCATGACACAAGTGATGGCTCGAGTGATCCTTCTACAAAGCTTCTTCGCCAAATTTACAAAGGTGTTTGTAAATTGAATACCAAAGTGAGTTGTGTTTAAGAACAATTACTTGTGCTTGCTACCAAGTACCCCGATATTAAAGAAGACTTGGACAAGGTTCGTTCCACCTTCATGGTCTCCGAAGATGAAGATGATGAGTAGTGTCTTGTGTCTCTTTATATTGGTGTTGAATTGTTTCTTGTTTTGTCTAGGAAACTTCTTAAAAGAATTTTATTCTTGTTTTTGTTTAAGAAAGATAACCAGGGTTTGGAATAGCCATTATTGTGAGTACACATAGCTATGTCCAACGTTTTCATCTTCATGTTTTTAGATTTATTTGTTTAAATTCTAAAGTTTGGTTTGGAAGATGATTTTTGCAGTATTAATCTTTACGGTTTTATATATTGTAATATGTTATGGGATATGTGTGTTTGCGTCCGTGAACTATTATTGTCCCATACGATGTCAAAAGTTATCTCGTTTATATGTCGATATGCATGTATTGATACAAGATCGATGAACTTTTGACAAACAAAAGTTAAGCCTATTATGTCATTTATTGATGAAAGATAGGTTAAAGTCTTTTGTTTACAAGGATTATGTCTATTATATGTCATTGTGCAAATAGTGATGGAAAATAGAATGAATCCTTGTATATTCCGCAGTATTGATCTTCCCTGATCCATATTTTATGTATATACTGTGCGGCTCCATAAGTCTTCTTGTGTGAGCATTTCCAACTAGACTAATCATAGATTCGTTTGTGGTTATTTTGGTTGCGTATTCCGATTAAATTAATCACGGGTTCTCTTGTGGTTAGTTTAATTGAGAATTTTGGATACAAAATCATTTTGTGGTTTTTGGTGTCCAAAGAAATCCTTCTTTTCTCGTAAAAGTAAGGTCGCTCTTGTTGTTCTTTCGGGAATGACATCAAATGGGGGAGAGTTCTTTTGAACTTGTGCTTAATTGCCATATCTTTGTGGCGAGTGCGGTTGTGGAATATTTGAGGAGTTATCTTGTATCTTTATAAACTCCGTGATGAATGCATTTAGCTTCAGCTTTATGATTGCATCAAAACAAAGTTGATATGTACTTTTCTTTGGTCTTGAAGTGTCTCCATGAAAATTTCATTAGGATCCCGTTTTATACCTTTGCCAATTTTATTGACAAAAAGGGGGAGAATTAATATGTAGTTCACACTACAAATACATATGGTTTTCGGATCACTATATAAGGGAGAGTGGTTTTCGTGTTGAGATGAAGAATTGACTAAGGGGGAGTGATACATATCACCATAGTATTGTTGTCGAAGTTGTGATATGAGAACTTTGATGCTGTGTAATAATACTATGACGATGTATAACAATGATCGAGAGCTTTTGTTTTCTCATTGTTATGGCTACAGAACTTCAACAACTATGATGCTGAATTGAACATCTATGGAATCATAGGAGTATTTAGAAAAGACGAAGTTTTCGAGTAACGTTGAAGCACCATGGAGATCAAGCATGTGGACGAGAAGCTACAAAGTTTTATCTATTTTGTAATCCATATGTATTGATAGTTTTGTCACTAAAATTGACAAAAGGGGAGATTGTTAGAGCACTGCTTGGTCGAACTCGCATGCGTTGCTATCTCAAGCATGTTTGTCAATATTAGTGATCAAAACTATATGTCTTGATTTCTAGTTTACTTATGACTAAGTCTCGGTCTAGGATAGTTAAGTGTAGTTGAGCTCCAGACTCCATGGCGATCATCTTACGAAGACGAAGAACTACTCGAGGAACAAGTGGAACTTCATCCGACAAAAAGGTATATGGAGACTTGAACTTATATATCACTCAAAAGTCTACTCTATCTCTTACTCTTGAGAGAATAATCGTATAAGTATGATAGTTTTCATACATACACATTTGCTATTTCGAGCCGAGTTTACTCGCCTATTTTTTTCTCGAAATATGTGTTGGTGAGATTTTGCTTTAACCATTTTCATCTTTACCCGTGACGAAAGTCATGATGACGTTTCAATCTTGAAAATAGCTTTGATGACGATAGTCGTGAATAACGATTGTTATAACATTATAGAAGAATGTTTCAATGATTGAAATGTAGAGTTGAGATTCCCAACTATGGATATAAGCATATATAGTGTGTTCGCACATTAGTGTATAAATCCATGTGACGGAAACCAAGTGCGTGCATATGTGTGCATGCGGTATTGGTGAAGGAGACATGTAGAGTACGCGTACCCACAGAAGTTTTCATACCGAAAATTTCTGGTGGAGTTTGTAAGTTTGCAAACTAGTAAACCAGTCACCTTAGGTACGCATACCCGTACGCATACCCACTGAAGTTTTTGAACCGAAAATTTCTGCTGAGTTTGTAAACTCAAATCCGGTAGCTAAGGTACGCATACCCGTACGCGTACGCAAGCTGGTTATTTATCAAATCGGTAGTTCATGAGCTTAAAACAATAATTTATAAGGAATGCAATCTTTGCAAACCGTGGCTATATTGTTCATGAATTGATTCAAGTGGATCAAACCGATTTTTCTTCAATTGTGTCTATGAATAAAGACCTAAGCAATTGAAAAACTCTTGAACTAGTTCTTATGAGTCATTTGAACTGGTTATGAGAAAGATGAATACGGTTAATATGAAAGTGCTCATATGGCTAACCATTAATTAACTATTCGTGAACCAACTAAGTGTACACGTTTAGGTACGGTTACTCAAACCTAAATGAATACATTTCATTTGTGTGTGACAAGCTAAGTTTCGATCTAACGGTTGAAAGATATTAGCTTGGTTGAATCAGGTTTTTCATCTAACGTGAATATTGAATACTTTGTTACCAAGGCAACTTAGATTGCAAACCCTGATTTGAAAACTATATAAGGGGAACTCTAGCAACTGGAAAAACTAATCCCCACACCTCTTGTGTGATAGTAGTTGGTTTTGCTAGAGTCTATTCTCCTTTAACCTTAGGTTTCTTCTCGAGACCATGTAGGTTAACGACTGAAAGACTTCATTGGGATTGTGAAGCCAGACGAAACTACTTCTCTTGTAGTTGAGCGATCTGATCTTGCCATTTTCTATCGTACGAGTTCAATTGAATAATTGACTTGAGATTATATCTCCGATAGGGCAAGATAAAAAGAAATCACAAACATCTTCGTCTCATCGTTTGTGATTCCGCAATATCTAGTTTCGCTACCATACGATTTAGATTATTGTGAGGTGATTGATAATACTATGTTGTTCTTCGGGAATATAAGTCCGGGTTATCAATTCCTATTCACCTTGATTTATCAAAAGACGGAACAAAAACTCATAGGTTTATCTGTGGGAGACAGATTTATCTATCACTGTAGAGTTTTCTGTTGATACAGATTTGTTTATTGAAGTCTTGGACTTTGGGTCGTAGCAACTCTTAGTTGTGGGTGAGATCAGCTAAGGGAATCAAGTGCG
Source organism: Papaver armeniacum (assembly GCA_023531295.1). Classification (NCBI taxonomy): domain Eukaryota; kingdom Viridiplantae; phylum Streptophyta; class Magnoliopsida; order Ranunculales; family Papaveraceae; genus Papaver; species Papaver armeniacum. Next base: position 109,261 of record JAJJWW010000238.1, on the reverse strand, counting down.
TAGTATCCTGCTGGGATCAGAGACGTAATGAGCGCAACTGTACCTTGAATTAGTGTGAGATTGATTAGGGTTCAACTACAGTCCATACCGAAGTTAGTTTGTAGTAGGCTAGTGTCTGTAGCGTCTTAATACAGTGTGGTGTTCAATCTAGACTAGGTCCCGGTTTTTTTCTGCATTTGCGGTTTCCTCGTTAACAAAAATTCTGGTGTCTGTGTTATTTCTATTCCGCATTATATTTTGTTATATAATTGAAATATCACAGGTTGTGCGTTAAGATCAATCAATTAGAATATCCAACCTTTGGTTATTGATTTACATTGATTGACACTTGGATATTGGTCTATGGTACCATCCAAGTTTATCTCTCTAGTATTTGATAAAGACTCGCAGATTTCCATTTGCTTGAGTAAAGATCAAATCGAGAGATAGAGATATTAACTCCTTGATATAATTTTTATTAAGATTGAGTTTGACTGTCTAGTTGATTCTCTTAAAAGTATATTAGAGTTAGTCCATACAGATTGCTAATCGAAATATTGGGTGAGGTTCTTGTACCCCCGCTTTTTCACTTTTAACAATATTAGCATAAAGACATAATAAACTTAAATTTTGACATATATGGGACAATCATAGTTCACGGACGTAAACACTTATATCCCATAATATTTTTGCAATATATAATACCAATAAATAAGATTAATACTGCAAAGTCATCTTCCAAATAACTTGGAATTTAAATAAATAAATCTAAAACAGTGCAAGATGAAAATCGTTGGCAATAACTATGTGTAATCACAATATTTCTATTCCAAACCCTAGTTATCCTTCTCAACAACACAAGAATAAATTCTCATAAGAAGTTTCCTAGACATCAAGACAAACTCGTAATGCAGATATAAGATGATTTGTCCTTATAGGGTAGAATCAATCTTTTTCGCACGGATTTACACCAAGAATAGCTACCAAAGGCGTTTAAAAATATTTTCTTAACAAAGAATAACTTACAAAGTCATTAACGAGCATGCACCATAGTTCACATAAGATGATTGTGAACATTCAAGAATCCCATAGCAATGCGTACTATTCTTTGTGATTCACCAACAACATTCTTGTAAAAGCTACAAATGAGCTTAGAAGAGAAGTACTCCAAGAATCCAAGTGCCCAAGTCCAAAAGAAGTGGAACAAGTGCGACGAAATGGAGCAAAACACTCAAAAACAAGAGACGGGACAAAGACCCACCTTAACTCATCCAAATTCAGTAATTCTCATCACCATTTTTAAGAGAATTCAAAGAGGAAGAGAATTCAAAAATAATTTGGTCCTTCCGAGTTCGGATGAAGAAGTTATGGACAAAACAAGCTTTTTATCAAATACCGAAAACAGAAAAAGTTTGCATACCGTTTCGCAAACGGGATTTCGTGAACTGGAGCAGTTTGCAAACTGGTATGCGAACTGAAGTCCCTGGATTTTAATTTTAAATTATGGTATGCATACATGGTATGTGTACCATGAAGGCCAAACATCCCGAACTACTATTTTCAAGCCTAAACATTTAAGAACCTTAAACAAAAATAAGTTAGATAGACATGAATGATATACAAGGTACATGGATCATTATAAATACTTTAAGTAAATGATAAAAAAACATAAATCTTGCTCAAGTTTATAGACATACATTTTTAGAGGAATCCAATCGAATTCTACGACCTTACCAAAGATTCAAAATCATACCTGACACAATATGTGTGCCCCAGTTCTCGTGCTTCCCTCACCGTATACATAGCAGGGCATTCCTTGGTGAGGATACACTTATAACACAATCAAGTTTTTTTGAAGTGAACAAGGTCTTGCTCACCACAAGTGACTGAAATATACTTTTCCGTAACTATGGATTTATCACCATCTATAGTTTTTGGCTTATTTTGTTTCACTTTTGGATTATCATGAAAGAGATCGCTTTTAGAACCTTTCACATCCAAATCCATCTTTCCAAAGAAATTTTTAAGTTCCAACATCATGGATACTTCCTTATCCATAGTCATGGAATTTTCTGGGAGATCATTCCTTTTCACACTCAAAGCATCATTGACTTCCTTTGGTATCCACTTTTGAGTGTGTTTAGGAACAACCGTAACCTTCTTCCCATTACTCTCTTCTAGAATTCTCGGAAGAAAATTGGATTGACTATTCTTTTGCAAGTTATTCTTTCTCCAATTAGGAGCATCGGATTTTGTCTTCGTCTTTACGAAGATATCCTTTTGATAACCATTACGATTGTGAAAAGGATTCGTATGACGTTTATAGGCAAATCTAGGTTTATCACAGCACTGATTCCTTTGCCTAAATGTTGGATAGTTATAACCTGTAATGTTAAGGGGATTATCCTTACCATAAGATCTTGGTTTCACAAATTCTTGTGATGCCCAAACAAGAACATCATGAAGTTTCTCATTCCTTATACGAAAACGACATCTCCTTTCCAGGTGGATTTTGTTTTCGCAATAATGACAAATATAAGGAACATTCTTGCCCGGATTCATGTGTGTTGTTTTTGGAGGTTGATATACTTTGGTCTTTCGAATCTTAATTGTAGGTGAAGGAAATTCACTTTTACCATCAGTGGAAACTTTTGTTGAGAAGAATCACTAGTCTTGACAAATTTTACCTCTTTGCTAGTACTTGGAGCATCTATTCCCTTATAGCCCAATCCTCATGTATCACGATGATTTTTACTTGCTCCTAGCATAGTGGTTAATTTGCTTGAAATTGTATTGAACTTTTCCAAGTCGTCTTCCAACTTCTTGATGTTATCAAGAGCAACAACTAAATCATCCTCAAGGCATTTTTTTGAGTGAGAAAAACGCTTTCTCTGTCATCAAAACTTGCTTGCTGAGAGTTAATCCTTGCTTCAGTTTCTGCAAGTTTCTCTTCCAACAAGAAATATTTTTGATAAACATTATCACATTCAAGTAACTTTCTACTCAGGTTTTCCTCAGAATCTTTGAGGATCGATTCGCAAGAGCGATTCGAAACATAAAGACCTCCGTAAATCCTATTCAATTTCTTGTTTTCTCGACAGAGAGGAGTCAGAAGAGGTGTGACATGAAAAGTTCTCATCTTCTTCTTTTCGAAAGAACTAAATAGCTTAACATACCATGATACTTATTCATCAACATCTCTATCAATATCAGAATCACCTTCATCAGAAAGTTCATCCAACTGTTTTTCTAGGCGTGTTTCCCAATCAACAGTTTCTACATCAAGAGAATGTTTCGATATTGACTTAGATGTGACAGTTCTCTCAGGTGAATCCAAGCTTTCAGAATCATCTGGTAATTTCTGAACTGGTACGTTATTAGAGATAGACTCGTCCATAATAATTAGATTGCTACAAACACATACTTATGAGGTCTTAGCGTGTTTGCATGCCCTGATACCAATTGAAAAAGCATGGGTCTAACAACCACACCCAATATTTCGTTCGGTAATCTGTATGGACAAACTCCAATATAATTCCAAGAGAATCAACTAGACAGTCAGACTCAATCAAGGAAAATATATCCAAGAGTTATATCTCTTTTCCTAATCAGTAAATCAAAGATATAGGAATCTGTGAGCCTAATTATTATGACAAACAACTTGAACGGTACCAAAGACCAATGTTCAAGTGTCAATCAATTTCAATCAACAACCAAAGGTTGGATTTACCAATTGATTGAACTATGCACAACCTGTGATATTTCAATTATATAAACAAATATAATGCGGAAAAGAAATAACACAGACACCAGAAGTTTTGTTAACGAGGAAACCGCAAATGCAGAAAAACCCCGGGGTCTAGTCCAGATTTGAACACAATACTGTATTAAGCCGCTACATACTATAGCCTACTACATGTTAACTTTGGACTGAAATGTAGTTGAGCCCTAACCAATCTCACACTGATCAAGGTACAGTCGCGTTCCTTACGCCTATGAATCCCAGCAGGACTCTATGTACTTGATTTCCTTAGCTGATCTCACCCACAACTAAGATTTGCTACGACCCAAAGTCGAAGACTTGATAAACAAATTTGTCTCCCACAGAAAAGTCTATTCTGATAGATAAATCTGTCTCCACAGAAATACCTACGAAGTTTTTGTTCTATCTTTTGATAAATCAAGGTGAACAGGAACTAGTTGATAATCCGGTCTTATATTCCCGAAGAACAGCCTAGAAATATCAATCACCTCACAATAACTTAACTATATGGTAGTAGAACAAGTTATTGTGGAATCACAAAGAATAAGACGAAGAGCTTTGTGATTACTTTTTATATCTTACCTATTGGAGATAAATCTCAAGTAAATCTTAGAGAAGATTCCACTCAATACGATAGAAAAAGTAAGATCAGAACACGCAAATACAGATAAAATAGTTGGGTCTGGCTTCAGAATCCCAATGAAGTCTTCAAGTCGTTAACCTATAATGGTTTTAGGAAAAACTTAGGTGAAAGGAGAATCGACTCTAGTCGCAACTAGTATCACATAGGAGGTGTGGGGATTAGGTTTCCCAGTTGCTAGAGTTTTCCCTTATATAATCTTCAAATCAAGGTATGATATATATGAAACAAAACAATCAATATTCCTGATTTAAGATTCAAGCTAAGTTTGCTTAAAACCAAAGCAATATCTCTCTACCGTTAGATGGTCTTAGCTTGTTACACACAAATGAAATATACCTTTATTTAGATATGGGTAACCGTACCTAAACGTGTATATTGAGTTGGCTCAATAACAGTTAACTGATGTTAGCCATATGGACACTTTTGTATTAACTTCATTCATCGTAACACTTCTAGATCAAATGATAATCAAATGATTCTAATTGTGTTACTCATAGATTTGTTCAATTGTTTATATTCTCATTGAAGTATACAAGACACAATTGAAGCAAAATCAGATTTGATTCACAAGAATCAATTCATGGACATTTAGCCACGGTTTGTAAAGATTGCATTCCTTAATATATAAATATATTTGTTCATGAGTATGAAATCATAGTTAACCGATTTTAGAACTTAACCACATAAGTTTGCAAACGGGTACGCAAACTTAAGTTCCGGACTTTGATCTTTTCCGACAGTTCGCAAACGGGCACGCATATTGTCGTTCCAGGCCGAACTCAGGTGAAACATTTCGCAAACGGATATTCAAACTTAGTTCACAGACTTTGACAGTTAAAATCGTTCGCATACGGGTATGCATACTTGGTTCCCGGACCTGAATCAGTCTTACAATAGTTTGCATACTGGTATGCATACTGTGCTATATCCAGACTATGGTTAATTGTTCTAAACTCCCATTTCCATCATCGAAACATCCTTAAAGATGAAAATAGTTGTCTCACACAAACTATTAGCTTATAAGTAATTTTCAAGTGATCGAATGATCAATACGAAATATTCCGAGATCACATCAAATGACTGTCTCACACAAATCATGTAAGATGTTACAAGGCGATTTTCTCATGATCATATTTTGACTTTCGTCAAGAATAATGATGAACGTAGTTAAAGCAAAAAGCTTTCCAACACATATTTCGAGAAATATATAAGAGAGTTAAACTCAGTTCGAAATATCAAATGTGTATAATGTAAAAGTTTATATAGCTATACGACTTAGTCTCAATAGGATGTAAAATAAAATAGACTTCTGAGTGATGGATGAGTTCAAGTCTCCACATAAATTTTGTTGATTAAGTTCCTCCAAGCTCCCCTTAGTAGATCTTCTTCTTCAATCGATGAACGACATGAATTCTAAAGCTCATTTTCCACATTCTATCCTAATCCGAGACATAGCTATAAGTAGACTAGAAATCAAGACTTATAGTTTTGACAACTAAACTTGACAAACAAGCTTGAGATAGCAACGCTTGCGAGTTCGACCGAGTAGTGCTCTAAAACTAATTTCCTCATTAAAACCTTTTCAGGAAAATCCGAAGGGACAAAACCTGATTGAAGGGAAAAGAATACAATCATGAGAAAACTTATAACAGAGTTGGACATGCATATATGTTGCCTCGTTAAAAACTTGACAAGTAAAACCCAGTGGGACAAATCCTTGACGAAGGAAAAAGAGTATAACATGATAGTCCAGTAAAATACCTTTCACTATGATGATCCCCCTGATAAGTACTTCAGTTAAATCTTGGCTTGCAAATCTTTGAGTCGAGACTTCCAAATTTCGATGAATGATTTCTTGAATGCAGATGATTGTTGTGCTTTCATGAAGATGTATGATAATTGATGAAGTCTTCTTTTGTGTTGCACAAGCATTATTTTCTTCGATTAATACTTTTGCGGAATCTACACTCTTCTTCAACTCATTGAGAACTTGTGTCATGGATTGCTAGCATTCCGAGATGATTTGCAGAAGTTGTTGATGTATTTTCTTCAACATAGAGCCAAGATGTAGATAAATTAACATAAGTGAACAAAACTGCATTTGTGGTCATACCTTATGTGGATCCGAATGACATCCAAATTACTAAGGGCTTGTTATGTTGATTTGGTCTAACAAAATGACCTAGTTAATGGTGGGAATCCACCAAATAACCGAAATTACACAACCCCCCCTTGGATGACCACCATATTGAATTAATTTTCCTCACTAAAACCTTTCCAGTAAAAAACCAATGGGAAAAAATATTTGGACGAAGGAAAAAGAGCACAAATATCAATATTATGAAAAAATGTTGAACGTCGACATGATGTTGCCTCGTTAAAACCTTGTCAACAAAACCACATGGGACAAAACCTGAAACGAAAAGAGTACAACTTTTAACGTATTTATGGATGCTAACCCAACTATATGAGTTTTACATAAAACAAGCATCAAAATAATAACTCTAGTTTATATCAAAGACGAGTTTATGCTAGCATAATTCTAACTGCAGATTTAGGAAAGAAAGAAAAAAAAATTGTGCTACAAAATCGTGGATTTTTGTGTTTTGAGGACTCCTCAAGAGACATGTAAATTTGATATTATAAACTAATTAATACGGATCTTTGGTTTTGTAACAAATTTCTAAAAACACATAAAAGGATTGTGAATCCTGACATAATCGAGTCAGGCGGATGTTTGAATATAATTTAAATCCTATAAGGATTAAAAGTTTGAATATGTTCCCAACCACATATGAGTCCTTCCAGGACTACCACGCCAAAGGCATCATACATGGAGAACAAAAATTTATTAACGCAATCCTAGGCTCTGAGCAAAAATAGAACTCTCAAATCGTTTTTACAAGGCGTACAACACATTATGACTACACCATCTTGGCAGTTTTAAGGTGTTATGTCTTGGATCCAAAATTGTGTTAATTGAGCAATCTAACTTGGATTGTATGCCAACCAATCACATATGTCGATATTCCTTTGCAGAGGGGTTCACAACCACCATCATTTATTTCAGTGCTGTTATAAATGAATATTCGACCGTAGTTAGATTTTCACGATGCCACAAAATTTTCCAGTGCATGCATATCTTGAAAAATTTCAATCAACTGGTACCGGCGCCCGTCAGCATTATAATCTCCCCATCTTCCAGTGAGGATATATGAACTATGATAATGTGAATCTTGTTTTGATAGACTCTATTGAACTATTTGTAGCCTATTCTAAAATTCTACTTTTTGCTATATGTGACTGGATTTGTCTTTCAAAAGCCAAAATCTTATAAAAAAGCAAAATGAGACTATTCACACCGATTAATAGTGACAGCCTTTTTTTTGATTTTTATCATGTTGGGAGAGAAATTGATATAAATTTCAAGTTAATTAACACAAGCTTCTAATAGTGTATGCTCTCTCCCTGATCATGGTGGAATTTTCTTTTTATCTCATATACTAAAACTTCAAGTTTCGTAAAGTATTATCTGATTAATTCGATATTTATACTCATTACGAAATATGTCTTTCGAATTTTTAAAAAAAATGTAATCTTAATAGACATACATATTTACCATAAACCATGGATTACTTTTGGAACACGGATGAAAATAAAATAAAATGATTTGTCAAAACCAAAAGCATTGAAGATATGCAAACAAATCTCTGATAACTTCGTGACCTCAAGGGCCAATGAGATGAATTTATGGACACTTTCTTCATCAAAAGAAAAATAAAATAAGATCAATATAGTCACTATAAGGACTAATAATATTGGCTGAAAAGCCGGATGCCACCCATTGATCTTTTATGTCCTACCTTTTCCAACATCAAGTTGAACGGTCTCAATTTTGGAGTGTAGCACTAGGAAGAAAAAATAAAAATATAAAAAAATTGCTCAATATCCCTCAGGAATGCAGCAATTAGTGTTTGCAAGTGTGAATATGTAATAACCAACCTCATCCTTTTAGGATCCATAGAGAAATATAATTCCAATTGGTTTGAATGCTTCTTTTGAGAAAAATAAAGAAATCATTATCGTATTCTTTGTAGAGAAAAATCTACTTTTTGGTTGATGAAGATTTCTCTGAAAGAACAGAAATCAGTAACCAATATTGGCTAAAAGTTCTTAAAATGCCAATTTTTACATCTCATTAAGGAGAATTTATGGGGGAAAACTAACATCAATTGGTTTTTACAATTAACAAAATTGTATCGACAAATTAAAAAAAAATATATTGTCGTTTACATCTCTAGTAAATATATTGTTGTTTTACAAAATTGCTTCAGAATTTGAGGTAACGAATTTGTTAGTTAATTGTTTTCCTGTTTAAGAAAAGCCTGATTTTATTGCATATATTTATTGCTTTTGCTTAACAAAATTTCGGTACAATTGACGTTTATTCCATTATTTGTGTATGGATGTGTGTGTGATTCAATTGTTTCCGGTTAAGAAAAACTATTGTTATCTTGCTTTATTGTTTGGTATCAATTGTTTAGGCTTACAAAATTATGGTGCAATTATGGTATTTTAATGTCTATGTTTGTTTCAATTGCTTCCGGTTGAGGTAAATAATTATGCAAGTTGATTTATTTGGTTTGTATGAATTGTTTATGGCTTAGCAAAAGAGTTTTCGGGATGAATTGTTTAGTCCAATTTGATTCCGGATAAGAGAAACTAAGTTAATTCTGATATTAGTTAGGCTTATCAAAGTGAACGTTTCGGTTATTCAAGTCTAATCGAATGCCTTAACAAGAAATTCTAGTTAACTAACCTAGTATTTGTCTTGTTAAAAAGTGCAAGGTCTAAGTTATTATTTGAATAATTAGAACCTGATGATAAAAATAAAGTTAATTCTGATCTTTATTTTGGTCTTATCAAACTAGCGATTGTATTTGTACAACCGGTTTAGCAAAAGAACTAAGGTGTTTAGTCTATTTTTGGTTTGATAAACTATTAGGGAAAATTTCTTCGGGCAATTGTTCCCTTGGTAACATATCAAAACAAAATTACTTTGTAGTTTCAGTTTTGATATTGGTTATCAAAAATGGTGTGTCGAACCCTCGTGCTTAACTCTTATAGGTTTTGCAAGTCTTTTCAGATTTGTAAGATCCTTTCGGTTTGTCCTTTATTTGCTCGTACCTTTGTCATTTTGTGACAAAAGGGGGAGAAATATATGGAGTAAACAAGTGATTTGGTATCACTAAGGAAAGGACAATGGTGCTTAAACGTTATATCTAACGAAAGAGTAAAGCATAGACTAAGGGGGAGTAGCATATCATATTGATACTTGTAGTTACATGAACTACAAAAGGAATAACAAAGACGTACGGATTGAAAATCTACCTATCTTACCTTTAGGGGGGATATTAGCTTTGTTATTATAATGTCAACAACGACATTTTATGGATTGAATGTATACAGGTTATTGTGCTGTTGAAACTTGGAATCAAGCGTATGTGTAATGAATTCTTGTAATTTGTTTATCCATATGATGTAAGAGTTTTCTCACTGAAATTGACAAAGGGGGAGATTATTAGAGCATAGCTCGGTTGAACCCACCAAGCGTTGGTATGTGAAGTTTGGTTGTCATATTTTAGTGAATCAAAACTCATTTAAAGAGTCGCTGGATTATTTACTAGAGTCAACTTCTTATAGGTTAGCTAGAAAGTTACTAGGATATGAGACTTACAAGTATTACGTGAAGACTTGAAGAATGTGAAAAAGTAATGAACTACAATGACGACATCATCCTTCCACTTGAGGTTAGTAATATTTGACTTGAACTGTTTCATTCCTAACATATCTTTCAAGTCGTGCATATTGAAAACATGACTGTGAAGCTGTGAATGATTATACTCTAGTTAGACATAGTATTAAGGAATTACAATACGAAGTATAACGTCTATCTTTTGAACTCCGTATATAAGACATCGACATAATCATATGAATGCTATTGTGATTATGTATGGGTATGGGTGAAGATTTCGTCATATGAAACAATATTTTACATTCGTTTAAAGGAAGTAAATTCATGAACTTGTTTTGTGAATCGAAAGGGAAACTTCTAGGCTTATTGGTATTGTTATTAATTGCAAATCATTGGATTAATAATATGTGTATTTAGTATAACCGCTCATAACTTGTTTATGTATCTTGGTAAAACTATTCACAAGGCCTGACTTTTGTATTGGTATGACTTTTGAAACCGATCTTAAGTAATTACCTGAGATGGTATGATCGGTTTACTGTAATTGGTATGACTAACTCTAGACATTGGGGAACCAATCCTAGTAAGAGGTGCAACCGATCACAAGTAGGGGAATCTATCCTTGTAAGAGGTGCAACAAAATCTTAGTGATTGGTAACCGACCCTATGACTTGTGCAGCCGAATACAAGTTAGATACCATATACAGTGGTAACCGATCCTAATACCTAGTCAACCAATTTTTGGAAAGCTAGTGTGACCGATCCTCATCTTTTCACAACTTTTTAGAACCGTTTAGACCCATGATTGGTGATTTTATAGGATAATCAATCACATAGTTCTTGGAAGTTAGATGAACCAATTCTAAACTTGTTTGGAAGTGTGGCAAATCGGTTCCAAGATGGTAAATATGAAAAAGGATTTACCAAGTAAAGATGTCGACATACTTTTAACATGTGCAGTAACTCTTAGCTTTTATTGTTCAAAGTTATTCCTTAATAGCTAAAGGAGAATCCCGGATCGAAATAAATTGAGAATCTTTTAATTAAGGTTTTTAGTTTTATATGCTTTTAATTTCCAGCAATTAAAATGCATATCTTTAGAAAATATGGACTAGTTGGAGATTTTCTGCTGAGATTTTGGTCAATATTTGGACAGTGCATTTCCAGGAATTATGAAAACCGTTTTTGCCCTTATTGCATATCTTTGAGAATATTCGGTTTTGGAAATTCCTTGGTGTCCAAACTTCCTTGGTCTATAAATATTGAAGTTTGCATTTCGAGAAAACTAATCCTCCGAGCCATCAAAACTACCTAGTTGTGTTGTTACTGGTGGAGCCGTCTATTCGGAGAGGAAAGCGCCCTAATTAGGCGAAATCTCTTATGACCGCTCGTTTTAAAGACTTCTTTGGGATTGGGAAGCTCTACGAGTAACGTTAGTGGGAAACTAGATAATTTTAGTTTATTATTAATTTTCGATTGATTTGATTGACTAACGGTTGTTGACCTTTGATTGCACCTAGTTTGTTTATGCTTGAGAATCTTCTCTTCTGATATAGGGTTCACTCAAACTAGATCAAAGTTTCGACGAGGATATTTAGACTGTTTGTAGATCTAAAGACGTCTTGCGATAATCCATTGTTAACAGACTCCGCTCTGTGTGTGATTGATCACAAGAGATTCAAGTTGATTGTGTGCAGGTGTTTATTGAAGATCTAAGAAGATTTGAAGATGAAGAAGATTTCTGGGGTTCATAATCTTTGGTGTCCACAAAACTTGATCGTCTGGGGATCCAACTATAATCGGTTTATCTTTGTGATAACCTTGATTGATTAGTTGAGTAGATCGTCATCAATACGTTTCTTTGTTATTCGAAGTATTGATTGCAAAGTCTTGACAATTACTTTGGTAGTTGTTATTTGATAGATCTAAGAACCTGACAAAGGAGTTTATTGTGATAAACGGAAGAGCCATTGTCAAACTCATATCACTTGTTTGAAAAGAGTTGTTACCGAACAGATTTGTTGTTCCTTTACTGTTTGGAATAAAAACCAAAGGAATTGTTCCAAGTGCGTGACTTATTGCAAGTTGGAGGCGCATGGATACAGACGGAACTAGGTTAACTATAGGTTTAGTTGCTTGGTCTCAACCATACGAAGTTGGTTTATATTTTGTATATCGGCTTAATCCTGAGAGTATTCAATTCTAGACAAGGTCCCGGGGTTTTTCTGCATTTGCGGTTTCCTCGTTAACAAAATCTTGTTGTGTCTTTTACTTTTCTATTTCCGCAATTTTAATTATTTTTATTATAATTAGAAGTAAAATACACAAACGTTAATTCCTATTTACTTGATAGCAATCCTATTGTGTTTGGTTAAGTCCGAACCTATTATCAAGTAAACATACTTCGTTGTTGTATTGTGTCGATCTTGTATCCATAGTCAATCACACAAGTTATCTTGTTGTCATATTGTCTTGATCTCGTATCCATAGACGATCACATGAAGTGTGAACCGATTAGTTGTATTGACAATCACTTTCAGAGAAAGGACTTATAGGTGGAAAAGTTTTAGATTGAGGTATATTTGGGTACCCTCATCTTTTCACAACTTTTTCGTCAAAGTTGATCACCATATATAATGATATAATATCAATCATATATCAAGATCAATTGATTAGTCAAATCAATCAGTTGGTTTTATTAATAGATAACTCAAATCATATAGAAAAAAACATTAAAAAAAAGACCAAACATTAAATTTTAACAACTTATCTTTCATGTGCACGTAAAGAAAGATATCATCATAGGTACGAGGGAACTTAATAGCCGACCAAAAGCAGGCAAAGTGGCCGCTGGTTGATGCCCATAGTTTCGTGTTATTTAAACCTAATATCAATTACAAAAAACAATGGATAAAATAGGTATTAGTTGACATTGTACATAGTCAAGTTCGGGGTAATTTGCGTTACTTCCCCTGTAAAGATTGGTAATTTGCATTATCTCCCTACAAAAATAAATTTAGTAAAACCTCCTCTCGTCAATAGTTTCGTCTATTCCAAGTTAGTTGACTCAGCATTAAGTTACACGTGGTTTTTATTTTTCTTGGGGTAATTTGCGTTACCTCCCCTATAAATATTGGTAATTTTCATTACCTCCTCTATAAAGATTGGTGATTTGCATTACCTCCTCTGTGAAGATTGGTAATTTGTATTACCTCCCCTAAAAAAACACGTGTAAGTTAGTGCTGAGTCAGCTAACTTGGAATAGACAGAATTATGAACGAGAGGAGGTTTTACTAATTTTATTTTTGTAGGGGAGATAATGAAAATTACCAATCTTTACAGGGGAAGTAACGCAAATTAGCCCTCAAATATAAGAGGAAAAAAATTAGTTACAAAGAAATCGACCAACAAATATAAAAATAACTTTAACATCAAAGGGTAAGGTATAGATTTCTCCTTCGATATTGTTCACCATCTCCAATTCCAATTAGCTTCTACTTTGATATGGTCATTCTCAGCGTCGAGTGTGTTGTCGATAGAGCAACGTGCATGATAACGTGTTGTGAAAAGAGAAGGGGACGGAAATAGGGAGAAGAAGTAGAGAGAAATTCTTATTAATCTGTGTGTGAATACAAAGGTTTGAGACTCTATTTATAGAGTTTACATACTTGGTGCCCAAATAATAGGGTTCCATTAAAGTGGACATCTACATAATAAACTGTCGTTTATAACACCTATGAGAATATTAATCTTATAAAAAAAAGATAAACTAAGTAAAGCAACTAGTTATCCTAATAACTAATAGATATCCAAGATATTCCAAATCTTTGAATATATGCGACTTTTTAGGATATGTCCCGTAGCAGACTCCCCTACTGCAACAAAACTCGCCTCGAGTTTATATTGAAAATGAAAAATCGAAGAAAGAATCTTTGCACTCCCTCTTGAGACACAACTTGATCTTGAATTATGCTTTGGAATTACTAACCAGACGGAACATAACTTTTGCTCCAAAGTCTTTTGCACAAACATGGACCAACTAGGTAGTATGGGACGATTCTTGACCCCTCGTCCATAATATAAAAATTTTATGGACTTCCATGCTACGTCTTGTCGGAAACCTAAGGAAGTTGGTATATCGAACATTTCAAAAGGATCTTTATAAGAGCGTTTGAGAATTATGACCATAGATGCACTCACTAGGGAGGGACTCACGTTAAACATCTCATTATTTTCAATCACTTGATTAACTGCCTGGACATTGTCGTCAACATCACCAATATTTCCTTGAAGCTTAACATTACATGTTGTACGAAGTGCACCTTTAGAAACCATTTCCTTCCATTTTCCTGACGGTCATTAACCCGACATTAGCTTGACTTTAGTTTTTCTCCACATAATTTCATAAATATTGTCACGACAACTATGAATTGCTCGAACATCAAACAACCAAGACATTCCCAACACAACACCACAAACATCCATATCAACTACTTCACAAAAGATAGTGTACAAGTAGCACTTGGCGATTTCTATTGGAATTTTGCAAACGCACGTAAAAGTAATTTCCCCTTCGTTGCAATCGTCTCATTTGATCTGGTCTGGGACATGGCACCAATCCATCTCAAAACCCGATGATTTAACCATTTTTACCGGAACCAATTTTTCTTCACAACCACCATCTATAATGAAATCACAAGATATGTTTTCAACTTTGTATCAACATCGAAAAATTCTAATTATATCCCTGCATCTTGCATATGTATAACCAAAGTTTCTTGGCTAGGTACCGGAAGATTTAAAAAACTAACTCTTGACGGTAGAAACGTTCACAGAAAGTCTGGATTTTTTATTGGATAACATGTGAAAATGCGTTGGTTGGTTTCAAGAGGTTTAATAAATTAATGGGTTGGGCTCATATCAATCCAAGTTTGATTTGATCTCGAGTGACAACTGAACTCTTTTGCAACGCGGATCAAATGATTCAAATCTAAGAGTTTTCTTTCGGAAGAAAAATTGAAAACTAGGGTATCGGAATGATGCACACTTCTCTACTTTTGTTCTCATAACTAAACGCTACTAAACTCCATTTTAACACTTCTCTACTTTTAGGGCTCACTTCTATCTCGCTATTATTAGATCTCAGTTGATCAAATCGAAGTAATCAAAAAACAAAAAAAAATTTTGATGCACGAATCTAAGAGTACTTCCGAAACAACAAGATTATTAGGAATATTAGGTTTGTCAAAGTCAATTCAATTGACCTTGACTATAGAAGTCAATGGTCTTATGTTTTGATATTTCAGACACATTAAATTGGTCTGATTTTCATTGTATTTCTTTCATCTGTTTTTCCTACACATTCAAGTCTGCAATAATAAGTTTCTTCTTCATCTTTTACATCTGAAGATCTTGTTTCTTTCTGTTTTTTCCTACACATTCAAGTCTGCAATAATAAGTTTCTTCTTCATCTTTTACATCTGAAGATCTTGTTTCTTTAATACTATGAGAACATCTCAATTCTCATGGTATCAGATATAATAATGATCCTTCATCATTTAGTAAACAAAGCTTAATAATTTTTCTCAATATTTTTCAGTTTTTTGGGCAATAAAGATTCAATAAATTTTCCCAACTCAATTTTAAGGTTCATCTTCTGAAATTGTATGGTAACTACCAGAAAGGGTACTTATAAAAGAAATCGAAATAGCAATAACAACAGAAATCGAAATACCAATATCAACATCAACACAGTTCATCACATTGAAACTCAAGAAATTACAAAGATGTCGACTTCCGCTGGATCTGGTACTTCTTGTTCTCTTCCTTTTACAAATATCACCAATTTTGTTTCAATGAAATTAGATTGATCAAATTACTTTTTATGGCGTGATCAATTTGAGGGTATTTTGATCTCTACTGATCTATTTGGTTATGTTAATGGTGAGTTGGTAGAACCACCACAGAAAGTGCTTATTGATGGAGTTGAAATTGTAAACCCAAAATGGGTTTCTTGGAGGAAATTAGATAGATTTGTTTTAACTTGTTTAAAAGCAACCTTTACTGCAACAATTAGTGGTGATGTTCTTGGTTTATCTACATCAAGAGAAATTTGGGAGTTTCTTGAAACTAGTTTTAGAACACAATTTATGGCTAGGAAAACTATGCTAAGAACTCAGTTACATGGAATTAGAAAGGTGTTGATGGTGGTTTTTAGCTTAGGGTTAAAATCGTAAAACCTTGCATCTGATGTGATGTCACTCTGCAAGAAAACGGTGCCGTGAGTGCTAACCTCTCCACCGACATATTTATTGATCCATTCAATGTATTTACATGAAATTTATCTAGACTGGCGAATGTAGCAACCATCCCAGATGTTCTGTAAATTTCGGCGCCTCGCGTATATTCACTTAATATAAATTCCTCTGAATGCCTTCTATGCTATGTTCTCCGGCTGAACTCTTAATGTTTATATGGCATGACGATTTGTGTTCACTCGCAGCAGAGTAGCACGAATCTCCAAGTATCAAGGATAAGGTCTTTGCATAAGGTATTCAAATAAGAAAAGCATGATGCTCTCTGGCAATGAAATTAAAAGAATTATGTGTCAACACATAAAATTCAATCAATTGTCCTAACTAAATTGCAGAAGTTAGGGTTTCGCGCCTCGCCCATTATACCAGACCTTACTAACTTGCAGAAGTTAGGGTTTCACACCTCGCGCAATATATTAGACCTTGCTTGTCAAAATTAAGCCTAAGCAAACTAAGCAATTAATCCTCCATGGATTAGCAGGTGCAGAACCTCGCCAACAATAAGGAAAACAGGGAGCCGCATGAGCAAAAAGAGGCGTGGCCATGCCTTAGGCCAGATAGCGCCATTGGCCACGCCCCGACCCTATTCCCTCGACCAATCAGGTCGTTTTAAACTCAACAGAAGTGTAATCGCGCCTTATGTTTGGCCAGCCCCCTTTTGTGTCCAATCAAGTTGCTCTAAACTTCCACCATACATTAAAGGCCAAACGCGCCCTACCATGATAACATATCGATCGGCATACCAACATGCCACTCTACCGCGGTAACATGCCAACATGCTACCACGCAACATGCCACTTCGTGGCAACCTGCCATAAATAGCCACCTACGGCAATTCCTACTCCCGTGGCCGTTTCCACACTATGGCCTTGCCATAGTTCCTTTGGCATATCCATGGCGCCGTTTGCACAAAAGTAGCGCCATGCCGAAGCCGCATGCCACGTGCACTAATTAGGGTTTCGACATGCCAAACCCTAATTTGGGCAAATTGCTACCAAAGCCAAATAACGTTTCCCGGAGCAATGAGATTGGCGTGGCAACAGGGCCAATGTTGCCACGCCACATGTGGGTCCGACTCCACGGCGCCAAAACCAAGCCTTGGCCACGCCAAGCCCTAATTCTTCCACGACGAATTCTTCCGTGGAGCCTTGGACACGCCAAGCCCTAATTCTTCCACGGAGCCTTGGCCACGCCAAGCCCTAATTCTTCCACGGAGCCTTGGCCACGCCAAGCCCTAATTATTCCACGAAGCCTTGGCCACGCCAAGCCCTAATTTTTCCACGGCGAATTCTTCCACGGAGCCTTGGCCAAGCCAAGACCTAATTCTTCCACGGCGCCAAACCCTAACTTTGGCCACGGAGCCAATTTTTAGCTTTGGCCATACCGCAACATCACCGGTATACCGCTATGCCATGGCTACGCCACTGGCATGCCATTAGCATGTGGCTAACGCAACTTCGCTATACAACAATATGTGGCCATAATCAATGGCCATCCTTCTACATGAGGTGCAATCTCAGCCATCCAAGTTCGCCACCGAACTGATGGACTTGTGGCAACTCTTAGGCGACCAACCGCCTAAACCCAGCGACCATGGCTACGCCAGGCGCCACTTGCACCATCGTGCCACTAGCATGCACAAGTCATACCGTAATGCCACTGCGCCATTGTCAGGCGCCAACACAAGGTTGCCACAATCAACGGCTACCCTTATTCATGAGATGCGATCTCGGCCATCGAAGTTAGCCACCAAACCGGTAAGCTCGCGACAAGTTTTAGGCGACTAGCCAAAATGAGCCTAGCATCGCATGTTATTTACCTGCGGCAAGCCTCTCGATTTTAACTTGCCGCACGTAGCAAAGTGCTACATGTTTTCCACGAAAACACTCGAGACATCAAAATATGTCACAAACTGGGGTATGCTCATCAGGGTATTGGTCTGGAGGTTTACAGCGTTCGGCGTGCAATGCGCCTGTTACAAGAAAGTGTCATGAAGTGGGATAATTAGTGGTGGTGAAAAGTAACGGTGTAAACAATTCATTTCCTTCATCATGGAAGCATAATGACTGGCGGTTACACGAATTCACTTCCCTCATCATGGAAGTATAACGTCTTACAGTTACATGTTACTCTTTTCTTCCACTACTCAATCGTTTCCACTTCCTACGAGACCAGGGTACGTTTCACTATGACTTGTATCTCACCTATTTCCACCAAACAACAGGTTTTGGTCAGGAGAACAATACAACATCCAGAAATCATATGATATCTTTTTCCTCCAGCTAGCCAGTTCAACTTTCTGATACAAGTCGCAAAAATGCCCAAACTTCCAGAATCAACTATTCTGGTCTCAACACTTTCTTCGCTTCCCTCCCTAAGACCAACCCTTCTCCTTCACTTTGTGACCGAAGCAAGCCCGGAACGACCATTTTTTGGTTTAGGCAAGGATTGTACAGATTGATCTCTCGAATCAAAAGTACTCTCGTGCAGTATATTATTTAGGGTTTAATTTCGTTTCTCACCTACACACACCCAAACTTACCAAAATCAGTAGAAACGGTTTTCACCCTCAAACAATTGGCGACCACAGTGGGAGATTAATCTCTCGGTTGCAATTCTATTTTTAAAAAGATGGTCGGTCTTAGAACAGATTTCACAAATCCAAGTTCCGTTTAGAACCTGACGAATGGTGACATCCCTCCTCCCAACACTATACCTAATGGTGTAGCCAATGAAGAAATCCCAAGATTGGTCGAGTTGGCATGAGTCCATGATATCCACACAAGGAACATGGACCTGATGAAAGGAAGCAATAAACAACATACTCAGTTTTCTTGTCAGATTAACGTCAAATTTGAGCGGCTCACATGCTCCAGAAATTCTAGCGTTGGGGACTGACGCCCGGATGATCGTCCTCAGATCAACAGTTTCACCACTAACCAGAGGCCAGTGGACCAGGAAGTAGCCTCTTTGGTAGAAAGTTTATGTGAACTTCTACACGTTTCAAAGGATCAGCGAGCAGAGACGTTTGCTGCAATCAAATAGCCCTAAACGCACGTTTGGCTCCTTCACAACAGGAGACTTCAAGAACCTCAGAGATGGAACAAAAATGTTGAACCCTTGTCTGAGGTCCGTGCCCCGCCAATGACGATGCAGACAGAGTATGTGGACGTATCCAACGAGAGAAAAAGGGAATGACCAACACCAAGCATGATCAACACTCGCGGCACCGCAAACTCTACCACCAACACCCGCGCGTAGAAAACGTTCCCTCGGGCGTTATATCTCCAATCACCAGATCCATAGCCGCTGAAGCCCACCCCAAATAGAGCCAATGAGGAGTACTTTTAATACTCCTGGCGTCAGTACCTCAGCAGGGCGCACTTTTATAGATGAAGAGGTTCATTTTAATCCAAAACGTCCGTTGGAGAGGAATCAACAATCCAATTTCATCACACGTGAGGACCAGGAACGACTTCTCCAAAATCGAGGCAAAAGAAATCATCAATCATCCTGAGTTCACAGAGACCCTCTTCCCGTCAAGAGTTGTATGATTTCTGGGGACTCTGTCCACAAAATCAAAAGCAGTTGTTTGCATCCAGGGAAGCCATTCCCAAATCCCAACCTTTCCTACACGATTGATAGATAGAACTGGGGACTCCTAACCACTGTTCACTTGAAGGATGTCGAGTTTGACATCACGCTGATTGACGCGGCCTCCGACTTCAACATTGTAACCATCAAGGCTCTGAGAGTTGCAGGGGAAAATCAAACAGAAGAAGCGTATTCTTTCCCATGAGGAGAAAAACGCTACTTGCCGACCAGCACTATTTGTGACGTCTTCCCATATACCGTATTGTATCAAGTATTTTTTTGAAATCAAGGGTTAATGGCGCCCTCACTGGAGTTTTCTCCAGGAGTCGCTTCGAATTTCTCTCCTAGGAGCCGCTTCAACGTTCTCCAGCAGCGGATCCACTTAAAAGTTCTCCAGCAGTGTCTGCACTTCAACGTTCTCCAGCAACGGCTCCGCTTTAACGTTATCTCCAGAAGTCGCTCCGCTTCAACGTTCGCTCCAGCAGCCGCTCCGTTTCAGCATTCTTTCCATAAGCTGCTCCAGGATCCGAAGCCGAAGCTTCAGCGTTTTGCTCCATGAGCTTCAACGTCCTCTCCAAGAGCCGAAGCCGCTTCAACGCCACTTCTTCCTGCAAAAGATCGTGTCATAGCCGCCACACTCCTTCCTTCCAAGGTTCGTGCCCGTATCCACCACACTCCTCCCTGTCAAGGATCGTGATCACATCCAGGCAAAGATCGCAGTTGTGGCCACTTTTTGATCCATCTCGCCAAACCTCGTGGTCGTGGACAGTTTACTCGCTTACGCATCCAGGCGATCCCTTTGCTTCCATGGACGCCCATGCAATTCCATCCAACCTATTTTGGTTCCCACGCGATGTGGTCTCTTCTGATCACATCTTCTGCCAAGAACTGTTGCTGCTCGTTTGTCGATACCAGCCAGAGCTTCACCATAGCAACAACCGCTACAAGAGTAATCCGTACTTCTCCATGTTTTAGTTTCACATGGAAGAAGTAATAGAGTCACCAGTACGGATGCAAGATGGTGATATCCTTATCATGGTCAACTCACCGACCACACCAGATATAAACATGTAAACCAAACTTGGGGACTGAGGCACTACACGGGATCCCTTCACTGTCAAAGCTCAGAAGACATGGTCAACCAAAAGTCATAGCCACAACAAGGTCATCCACCCTTCAAAGGTGTAGCGTAAGAATATCATCACCTCTCTGTCTAGAAGGCACCAGCAACACTTTACGAGGCCGCGGCGGATCCCAATCCTACTCAGAGAAAACAACTTCAGTAACCAAAGAGAAGTGCGACTGGGGACTGCTCATCACGGTCCATCCCCGACAACAATCAAGCATTCATGATATAACTCCAGAGACGCGGCTGAAACATTTTTCTTGAAGAGACAGAGGGATCCACGATTAACGAAATGATTCTCTCACTTCTACTTCTTCGTTATCCAGAATGTTTCGTCCATGTGATATTCCAAACATCCCAACATCACATCCAGGAGAGTATGATAAGATTGTATCAAATCCCATAGGCGTGGGTTCAATGAGATGCAATTAAAGTAGGCTACACCTGGGGACTGAAGCCTCCTTCATGTTTAGAAGCTTAAACGCAGTCACCACCTTACCAGTGAATGCAGCAGAAGCACATCTTCCACGAGAAAATAGGCTCGGGATAATCACACATGGGGACCACCAGAATGGGGTGCCTTCACTGCCCTCAACCAGGTTATTCCCGATTTCAACATCATCGCTGCCGAAGTTTTACGAGCCGCAAGAATTTCTCAACATGAAGTTGTACACGTGCATCAAAGACTCCAAAAGCACACCACAGAGATACATTCACATATCCGGCCACACCATTGGATCTAACAGAAGTATAACTGGGAACTGCTCACCGCATCCCATTCCATACAACAGTTCAAAAGATGGTTCAAAGGATGTCACTTGGAACGAAGATCCTGAAGACTTGATAGCAGCACATCGGCAACAGAACGCTCTCAGCTCGTCTATTTCACCCAATGGCTCCAGAAGATTTCAGTCATGCAAGCATCCACAACATATCATCATCACAATCAGAAAGTACAGGCACCAGATAACCTAAAGTCAAGGATAGACCAACAACGCAACCACAATCTCCAAGATTAGCCCTGACATTATTTCATCCATCCATCCCAAGAGCGCAATGGAGTTTGGTAAATTTTTTAAATCCATTGGAGAGGTTAGATACTCATTCTTCTGGAGTCGGAACCTTATTACACATTCTGGAGAAGATCGATGGTACTGTTGGGTGGGTACACGCGAGAGCACCTACCCTAAGTTCTCCTGGCTTGCATTGCTGTTGATTATAACTATTGGAGATTGCTTTGTTGCCATTAATTCTCTCTCTACCACCTCTAACAAATGACAAAGAGGAGCCAGATGCTGCGGATGAAATCACGGAGCCGGACGAACAACAAAAACAGAAGAGGGTCGATACCCCTTTTCATACGAACGCAGTTTCTGGATTTTGAACAGAATAAGGATTCCTTATTTCTCCATGAACGGAAATAGATGACTAGGCGCACCACACTCATGCTCCATAGCCGAACAAGTAGCGTGCCAATATCTCCGCTCCATGACCGAACCAGTAGCGCGCCAGCACGAGAAATACCAGTCACTCAACCTGCAACGCTCCATGGCTCCAGCACTCCGTGGTCAAGCCAACTTTCCATGGCTCCAGCACTCCGTTGTCAAGCCAACTCTACATGTCTCCAGCAATCTGTGTTTAAGTTAGCGCCATGACTCCAGCACTCCGTGATCAAAGCCCTGTTATCCCCACCCATCCTGTGACCTAGCCGGCTCCATCATGACCGCTTAGTAGCCAAAGTTCCAGTGCCACCATCACCATTTGAAGCCAAAGTTACAGCGCTATCATCACCGCTTAGTAGCCAAAGTTGCAGCATCATATTTTCACCATTCCACGGACTGAAGCCAGTTTCACCATTCCGCGGACTGAAGCCAGTTTTCACCATTCCGCGGACTGAAGCCAGTATCACCATTCCGCGGACTGAAGCCAGTTTTCATCATTCCACGGACTGAAGCCAGTTTCACCATTCCGCGGACTGAAGCCATTTTTCACCATTCCATGGACTGAAGCCAGTTTCACCATTCCGCGGACTGAAGCCAATATTCACCATTCCACGGACTGAAGCCAGTTTCACCATTTCGCGGACTGAAGCCAGTTTTTACCATTCCATAGACTGAAGCCAGTTTCACCATTTCGCGGACTGAAGCCAGTTTTCACCGTTCCACGGACTGAAGCCAGTTTCACCATTCCGTGGACTGAAGCCAGTTTTCACCATTCCACGGACTGAAGCCAGTTTCCACCATTCCATGGACTGAAGCCAGTTTCCACCATTCCATGGAATGAATCCATCCACTACTCCAGCTAGCAGCGCCACTCCAATCTAGCCACGCCCATCCACTACTCCGGCTAGCAGCGACACTCCAAGCTAGCCGCGCCCATCCGCTACTCTAGCTAGCAGCGCCTCACTGGCCATCAAAAGCGGCGTCATCCTAGCCGTTCAAAGCAACGCCATCTCCACCGCTTCACGAGACTTAGTCAACCAGCGCTCGTTCCGCGCCATGACCAAACCGAACTTATGCAAAATCGCCAATACCAAGATCACGGATTCCTCATGCTCTCCACCAAAGGTTAGTCGAATCTCCCTAGCGATCTCTTCATGTCCTGACCTTTCGATTTTACTCTTGTCTGTCACCATCTCATGCTTACCCTGCAACAACGCCGATGTTACGTGCTAAGCAAGGGACTTAATGTTGATGGTGGTTTTTAGCTTAGGGTTGAAATCGTAAAACCTTGCATCTGATGTGACGTCACTCTGCAAGGAAACGGTGCCGCGAGTGCTAACCTCTCTATCGACATATTTATTGAGCCATTCAATGTATTTACATGAAATTTATCCAGACTGGCGAATGTATCAACCATCCCAGATGTTCTGTAAATTTCGGCGCCTCGCATATATTCACTTAATATAAGTTCCTCTGAATGCCTTCTATGCTATGTTCTCCGGATGAACTCTTAATGTTGATATGGCATGACGATTTGTGTTCACTCGCAGCAGAGTAACACGAATCTCCAAGTATCAAGGATAAGGTCTTTGCATAAGGTATTCAAATCAGAAAAGCATGCTGCTCCCTGGCAATGAACTTAAAATAATTCTGTGTCAACACATAAAATTCAATCAATTGTCCTAACTAACTCGCAGAAGTTAGGGTTTCGCGCCTCGCACATTATACTAGACCTTACTAACTTGCGGAAGTTAGGGTTTCGCTCCTCGCGCAATATACCAGACCTTACTTGTCAAAATTAAGCCTAAGAAAACTAAGCAATTAATCCGCCATGGATTAGCAGGTGCAGAACCTCGCCCACAATAAGGAAAACAGGGAGCCGCATGATCAAAAAGAGGCATGGCCATGCCTTAGGCCAGCTAGCGCCATTGGCCACGCCCCGACCCTATTCCCTCGACCAATGTGGTCGCTTTAAACTCACCAGAAGTGTAGTCGCGCCTTATGTTTGGCCAGACCCCTTTTGTGGCCAATCAAGTTGCTCTAAACTTGCCACCATACATTAAAGGCCAAACGCACCCTACCACGATAACATATCGATCGGCATGCCAACACGCCACTCTACCGCGGTAACGTGCCAACATGCTACCTTGCAACATTCCACTTCGTGGCAACCTGCCATAAATAGCCACCTACGGCGATTCCTACCCCCGTGGACGTTTCCACACTATGGCCTTGCCATACTTCCTTTGGAATAACCATGGCGCCGTTTGCACAAAAATAGCGCCATGCCGCAGCCGCATGCCACGTGCACTAATTAGGGTTTCGACATGCCAAACCCTAATTTGGGCAAATTTCTACCAAAGCCAAATAACGTTTCCCGGAGCGATGGGATTGGCGTGGAAACAGGGCCAATGTTGCCACGCCACATGTGGGTCCGACTCCACGGCGCCATAACCAATCCTTGGCCACGCCAAGCCCTAATTCTTCCACGACGCTAAAACCAAGCCTTGGCCACGCCAAGCCCTAATTCTTCCACGGCGCCTTGGCCATGCCAACACTAATTATTCCACGACGAATTCTTCCACAGAGCCTTGGCCACGCCAAGCCCTAATTCTTCCACGACGCCTTGGCCACGCCAAGCCCTAATTCTTCCACGGAGCCTTAGCCACGCCAAGCCTTAATTCTTCCACGGCGAATTCTTCCACGGCGCCAAACCCTAACTTTGGCCACGGAGCCAATTTTTAGCTTTGGCCATACCACAACATCACCGGCATACCGTTATTCCATGGATACGCCGCTGGCATGCCATTAGCATGTGGCTGACGCCACTTCACTATACAACAAGATTTGGCCATAATCAATGGCCATCCTTCTTCATGAGGTGCAATCTCAGCCATCAAAGTTCGCCACCGAACTGATGGACTTATGGCAACACTTAGGCGACCAACCCACCTAAACCCAGCGACCATGGCTACGCCAGGCGCCACTTGCACCATCGTGCCACTAGCATGCACAAGTCATGCCGCAATGTCACTGTGCCATTGTGAGGTACCAACACAAGGTAGACACAATCAACGACTACCCTTATTCATAAGATGCGATCTCGGCCATCGAAGTTCGCCACCAAACCGGTAAGCTCGCGATAAGTTTTAGGCGACTAGCCAAAACGAGCCTAGCATCACATGCTATTTACCTGCGGCAAGCCTCTCGATTTTAACTTGCCGCACGTAGAAAAGTGCTACATGTTTTCCACGAAAATACTCGAGACATCAAAATATGTCACAAACTGGGGGATGATCATCAGGGTATTGGTCTGGCGGTTTACAGCGTGTGGCGTGCAATGCGCCCGTTACAAGAAAGTGTCATGAAGTGGGATAATTAGTGGTGGTGAAAAGTAACGTGTAAAAAATTCATCTCCTTCATCATGAAAGCGTAATGACTGGCGGTTACACGAATTCACTTCCCTCATCATGGAAGTATAACGTCTTACAGTTACACGTTACTCTTTTCTTCCACCACTCAATCGTTTCCACTTCCTACGAGACCAGGATACGTTTCACTATGACTTGTATAAATAGGTCTCACCTATTTCCACCAAAAAACAGGTTTTGGTCAGGATAACAATACAACATCCAGAAATCATCTGATAGCTTTTTCCTCCAGCTAGCCAGTTCAACTTTCTGATACAAGTCACAAAAACGCCCACACTTCCAGAATCAACTATTCTGGTCTCAACACTTTCTTCACTTCCCTCCCTAAGACCAACCCTTCTCCTTCACTTTGTGACCGAAGCAAGCCTGGAACGACCATTTCTTGGTTTAAGCCAGGATTGTACAGATTGATCTCTCGAATCAAAAGTACTCCGTGCGAGTACATTGTTTAGGGTTTAGATTCGTTTCTCACCTACACACACCCAAAATTACCAAAATCAGCAGAAACGGTTTTCACCCTCAAACAAAAGGGTAATCAATGTATTATTATATATCTTCAGAAGATAAAAACTGTAGCTGATTCTTTAGCAGCCATTGGTGAAAAAGTGAGTGATGAAGATTTGATGATATTTCTTATGAATGGGCAGAGTAGTGATTATGATATTTTTATCATTTTGTAGGATCATAATATCGCAACGTACAAGGCTCGCGGGATTAATAAACGACGGTGTTGCGAGGGAGTCGCAGGGAGCTACAATAAACGACGCGACGAATAACGGCACCCAAAACAATTGGAAGACACAAAACTCAGCGAGGTTAAGAAGTGTCGCGAGAATGAATATTTGCACATTTGCGACACTTCGCGAGATATTCCCAAAAATAAAGGATAACTTAGTCATCCACCATGTATTACCCTATATAAAGGGCTAAATGAGTCTGTTGAAGGGGAGATCTTTTGGGGGAATTATTAGGCAAGTCAATAGGAGAGAGAAAGTTAAAAAGTGTTTTAATTTCTAAGTGTAATTCCATTTCCCTGTGTAAACATTTCATGAACTCAATCAATAAATATTCTTGATCTTACATCTATCAATGGATTAATTAAGCAAAATTAAGTAAGGGGTGTAGTGTGGGATTTCCAAACTACATATGCGCTAAAACAGGGGACGATCATTTGTAAAAGAGAGAAGATTGTAATTAAAGTTGGTTGAATCGGGGAAAATGAGAAAGGAAAATCTTAAATCGGATGAAAAAGATATGGCATGCAACACAGATACAAGAGTAATGATTAGTGAATTTCATGAAAATATCAGAGGAAGAATACACAAACGAGATTTTGAAGGAAAGAAGATTACGGACAGAGAAATAACATCACCATTGAAGGATTGGGAAAAACAAGAGATAACATTCACGGCGGGGGAAATATCCAAAGAAAATTTGGATCACGCATCTCCATTGGTGATCACAATAAACGCGTATAAGGAAGGAGAGGAATTAGAGAACACAGTGAGAACATGGGTAGTGAATGGAGTTTTAATTGATACGGGAAGTCTGGTGAACATCATGTTTTATCACGCTTACAAAAAGATGGGATATAAAGACGCAGATATGATTTTCGCGGCATATAATATTCAAGGTTTTGGAAAATCCATAACAAAAGTTAAAGGGGAGATAGAAATACGTATTCCGTTAGGAGGAATCGAAACACAGGTGACGTTGAGTGTAGTGGATATGGAATCACCCTATAACATATTACTAGGAAGACCATGGGTACATGCAATAAAAGCTGTGGCGTCGACGCTTCATCAATGTATCAAATTTCCTACACCAACCGGAGTCGGAGAGATCAAAGGGGATGCTGCTAAAGGAAGAATATACTATCAAAATGAAGTAAAGTGTTGCGAAGAACAAGTAAACAAGCGAAAGAGTATATCAAAGAATCGCAAAAAGCTAGCAAAGGCGGCTAAGAAAGAAGAAGAATTCAGAGTTTACATGATAAGAGCGAAGGAAGGAAAAGGCATACCTAGCGAGATCTCGGGAGAAGAAAATGATCTTGCGAAAGAACCAAAAGGACCGACTCCTATGGGAGAACCGAAGTCCAGTTACGTCGCGGCAGAGCAAACCAAAGAAGTGAATATTGGAACTAAGGAAAAACCCCAGATGCTAAAGATTGGAACTAACATGGGAGCGGATGAAGAGAAAAGAACCGTCGATCTATTGCGGGATTATAAAGATATCTTCGCGTGGGATATGGATGAAGTGCCTGGTATAGATCCATCGGTAGCTTGTCACAAGTTGGAAATTGATAAAAATGTGAAGCCATTTAAACAAAGAATTAGAAAGATAGCAACAACATATCACCCTCAGATAGAAGAAGAAGCTGCAGAAGATCTTGGATGCGGGAATTATTAGACAAGCAAAATATCCCGAATGGATAGCGAATATGGTTATAGTTCCAAAGAAGAACAAGGGAATAAGGATTTGCATTGATTTCACTGATCTAAATAAAGCTTGCCCTAAAGACAGTTTTTCCATTACCGGACATTCCACAAATTGGTCGATTCGGCCGGGAATGAAAGAGTATCATCGCTGGACGGATACAAAGGTTACAATCAAATTCCTCTCGCCAAAGAAGACCAAGAGCACACTGCTTTCTTCGCTCCAAGAGGATTATACTGCTATACCAAAATGCCTTTTGGTTTGCGAAATGCTGGAGCAACGTATCAAAGGATGGTAGAAAAAGTATTCGCAGAATGGATACATAAAACACTAGAGGTATACGTAGATGACATGCTAGTAAAAGTAAAAAGGCGAGAAGATCATGTGCGAGACTTGAAAGAAATTTTTGAACAAATGAGGCGTTTCAACATCAAAGTCAATCCGAAAAATGTACCTTTGGAGTAGCGTCGGGAAGTTCTTGGGTTACATTATATCAAAAGAAGGAATACATGTTGACCCGGAGAAAGTAAAAGCGATTCGCGATATGCCGACACCAGCGACAGTAAAGGATGTTCAAAAGCTGAATGGGTTACTAGCATCACTAGGAAGGTTCATTTCGCGGTCATCTGATAAATGTAAACACTTTTTCAATGTTCTGAAAAAGGATCGAAATTTAAGTGGACTGGACGAATGTGAAAAGGCTTTACAAGGGATCAAAGAGCATTTAATGGATATATCCATTATGCAGAAGGCAGAACCAGGAGAGGAATTATTAATATACCTCGCGACAACATCGCATGCCTTAAGTGCAGTTTTACTGCGAATGGACGCAGAGTAGAAAAACCAATCTATTATATCAAAAAACTTTTAATGCTTGAAAGAAATTATTCAAGATTGAAAAACTAATCCTGGCATTAGTCTATGCGTCGTTTAAACTTCGCATATATTTTCAGCACATCTTTGTTAGAGTGGTGACAAAGGTACCAATTGAGTCGGTAATGAAAAATTCAAAAAGATCGGGAAGAGTCGAAAGATGGAATGCTCAAATAAGCCATTACAAACTCAAATATGAAATATTATCTTCAACCAAGTCACGAGTTGTCGCAGACTTTCTCGCGAGAATTTCCTTTGGAGGAAGATGAAGCGGTGGATGAAATGATGGATGTAGAAGAAGAGCATGGAGACCCAAAAGACTTGTTAACCGAGCCCAGATAGGTGGGAAATATTAGTGGATGGATCATCAAATGGAGAAGGTAAAGGAGTGGGAATTGTTGTGATTTCGCCAGAAGGCAATAAGTTAGCTTTTGCTTTTAGATTGGAATTTGAGTCTACCAATAACGAAACGGAGTACGAAGCTATAATACATGCTCTACGATTTGCAATAGAAATGAAACTGGAGAATGTGAGGATTACCAGTGACTCGCAATTGGCATTTTGTCAGATAACAGAGAAGTATGCTACAAATGATCCATCCCTACAAAAATACAGGAAGCTTGTAGAAGTGTTGTCAGCAAAGATACCGAAAATAAAATGGAGGCACATATCAAGGAGAGATAATAGACTCGCAGACGCTTTTGCCTTTATATCAAGTATGATGACAGACCCAACTGCGAGGAATATCAAAATACGTACGCCATCGGCGCCATCAATTAATAAAGAGGAGGGACAAGAAGCAGATATAATGATGGTGGTAGATGAAATTCAAGGTCGTGAGGAAGACTGGAGAGTAGAACTTCACGCGTACTTAATGAAAGGCGAGGTACCAAGAAATAGATTGGAAGCACACAAGTTAAAGAGCCGGGCAACAAATTATGAATTACGAGATGGCGTGCTTTATCGGCGTTCTTTTGATGGACCCTCGCTTCGATGTCTATCAAGGAAAGAAGGAGAAACCATATTGAAGATGCTGCATAGTGGGGATGCCGGAAATCATAGTGGCGGGAGATCTTTGGCATATAAGGCAAAGACGCAAGGATATTATTGGCCATATATGCATGAGGACGCGAGAGCAATATCCAGACGCTGCGAAGATTGTCAAAGACACGGGAAGAAGATACATGCACCTGGAGCACCGTTAAATTCTTCGAGAAGTGTGTGGCCTTTTGGAAAATGGGGTTTAGATATTGTGGGACCATTTTTACCGGGAACAGGACAAGGAAGGTACTTAATTGTCGCAACGGACTATTTCACAAAATGGGCAGAGGTGAAAGCGGTCCAGCACATTCGCGATAAGGATGTTTTTACTTTCATATTTGAAAATATTATATGCAGATTTGGGATCCCCGCACAGTTGGTATCTGATAATGGGAAGCAGTTTGAAGGGCAAAATATAGAGTTGCTGCTTAATGCATTTCAGATAAGATGTGGAAAATCAACTCCATTATATCCACAAGCTAATGGCCAAGCGGAGGCAACAAACAAAACAATTGCCGATATATTGAAGAAAAAGTTGGAAGGACACAATAGGGGATGGTGCGAACAAGTACCCAATGCAGTATGGGCTTATAATACAACTAGAAGAGAAGCCACGGGAATGTCCCCTTTTTGCTTAACTTACGGAGTTGAAGCGGTACTCCCAACAGAGGTCGTGATTCCGACAACCAAAAAAGAGGTCTGGGATAAAAATCTTAGCGCAGGCAACATTCTAATCAAGTTGGATGAATTGGAAGAAAAACGAGAAAAGGCATTGCGACACATGGAGAATTATCAGCGAAGACTGGCTAGAGAATATAACAAGCGTGTAAAAATACGTGAATTCCAACCAGGAGACTTGGTGTTGCGAGAAACCCCAATATACCAACGTGAAAGTGGAGGCAAGTTGGCGAGAAAATGGGATGGACCTTATATCATCAAAGAGGTAGTTGGTACAGGGGCATATAGATTGATGGATCCTGAAGGAAAAGATGTGGGACAAAAATTGGATAGACCATGGAATAGATTATATCTAAAGAAGTATTACCCGTAAAAATGGGAAAGGAAAAATGAATCAAGATGAAGTACTTCTTCGCAAAATATCTGCGACATTCAATAAAATGCAGAGAAATACCGCGAAGATCTCGCGACAAGAATAACAAGAAGTCATGAATGGCTTAAAAAAAACAACAAGAGATAATGAATGATTAAATGAATGAATCGGCTAATATCTCGCAAGCAAAATAGCAAATGATGAAGAACGATTGAATAAAAGAATGAATGGGACGAACCTTTATGGCGTACACCCTAGTTCGCGAATAACATTTCGTAAGAGGCAAATGTAAGACCTAAAGTGCGTCATATAAGGGGTATCTCTCGACATGGCTCGGGGGAAGGTTACACCGCTCCCGAAGCTGAGTCATGAAAATTTGGGGCCCATGAAAGCCTATCAGGAGAGGTACCTTGGATTCCCAACTATATATATAAGGTTATACCATGGTTGGGCGACCGAGGGTCTCTTCCAAGGAGTCGAGTGTATGCTCAAGGCGCCGAGGTACACGGTTGAGCCGAGTGCCGGGATGGATGAACCTACCCTGGCCATTCTTGGCAAGTCTTGGCATATGTTGCACTCGCCCGAAGAAAACTCCACTTAGGGTGCAGTCTTGTAACCATAAACCATATAGGTATAAGGGACAAGAGGCTGCGAAAACAACTGGTTGTTGTTAAGACCGGATGGGAGGAGCTAGTCTTGTATGGCCGATGTTTCGCCTCCTTGAAGGGGCAACCGGGGAGATGATAAGGGCGACGCTCTCCATTAGGGGGAGTGTCAAAACAGACGCAAATGTCATAAGGCTATATTTTCGCAAGAGAATTTAGGCTCGTCATATTTGTGCAATGATCCTGCAGAGGCAATAATACTAACGCGAGGGTAAGGCGAGATCAATGGGTCTTTACACGAAAGTGTACGGACGTTCTGCGATTTCGTCGCACGACGGCAATGTCATGGGGCTTTATGTTCGCAAGGATATCTAGGCCTGTCATATTGTCGCAACTAAAACATCCTAGAGAGGCAAAAATACTTGGAAAATGATAAGGCAAGATCAATGGGTCTTTACATGCAAGTGTAAAGACGTCCTGCGATTTTGTCGCAATAAAAGGTGGCAGGGGAAGACCTCTAATTAGGGAGGTCTAACTTGGAAGACCACACAAAAATGATAAGGCAAGGTCAATGGGCCTCTGCATGAAAATGTAAAGGCGGCCTGCGACTTTGTCGCCGTGAGAAGAATTAAAATCAAATCCCTGATTGGGATGGGATTACTTAATAAAAAAAAAACTCAATGAGCGAACATGCTCGCAAGGTGGTCTTAACTAAGAAAAGAAGAAAGAAATATGGAAATTACTCAATCAAAAGAGTTAAGTCATTCAAACAAAAAGGAATTCTAACAAATTACAAAGAGAATTTAACTCTCTACATCTGCATTATCAAATACAAAGGGTGGTTAAGACTTTTCTGCGCCTTTATCAGCTTCACATCCGCCAGTTGATGGATTTTCTTCAGAAATGTTTTCATCACCTTTGTTCTCGCCAATTGCTGGACTTTCATCAGAAATTTTTCTATTCGGATCTTCATCGACGACTTCCTTATCAGGGAGATCTTCGCCGCTTTCATAGTCATAATCACTATCAGGAGGATTAGGGACTTCATCATCACTTACTTCCAGAGGATCAACATGTATAGGATCAAGAGACTTAGACAAGAAAAATCTCATTCACGAGGATTTCAGCTTTGAGGGGGAATTGACGAAGCAGCGCTTTTTGTTGGTTTTTACTGTCTATGTCTTTACAGTCAGACATGTAATCAAATCTACGTTCTGCACGATCGCGAGAACGAGCAAGGGAGGAAGCGAGTAATCCATTTTCTTTGCGAATTTTGGAATAATCTGATTTTAGAGTAGAAATGACGGCGCGAAGCTTCTTCTCAGAATCTGCATAATAAACACGTAAGAAAAGGTTAAAAGAGATTCTTACAACAGATCTTTGGAACTTTCAGAATAATTAAAAATTTGTGAAATAAAAGAATTAAGGTAGTCAAATAATTTGACTACCTTCCTTTTGAAGAGTAAGTTGTTGAATTAAAGCCGCGAAGTTATTCCCCAGACAGTCCATGGCATCATCAAATGAGTCTCCAACTAAACCTTTTAATCGAGATCGCAATTTCTTGTCATTAGAAACAAGTATGGAATTTTCGGTGGCGAGAGTGGAGTTGGATTTTTCTAGTTTGGTGCATTGTTCCTGGAATTGCTTCGCTTTTACACTCAAAGTTATTCTACCTTGAATAAGTTTATCTCTCTCGGAGGAACTCTCTTCAAGTTGATTTTTCAAAGTATGAATGATCTGTTATTGTTCTTCGCATAGTTTCTGACAAGCATCATACTGTTGCGAGTAGATCGCCACCTTATTCAACAGAGAACGTTTCTCTTGTGAAAGAGTTCTATTCTCATCTGATAAAGTTTCCAACTCCAAATTAGTTTTAGTCAAAGAATAAGAGAGGCGAGATAAGTCATTACTTAATGAGTCTTGCTTTTGCGATAAATCAAAATTCTCTTTAGACAAGTTATTTATTTGATCAGCTGCATAGGTATGAAGATTATCTAAGAGATTATACTGCTCCATCCAAGCATCTCTTTCAACTCGAACTTCTTCAACGATAGACCCCGTCTGATATATCTCCATTATTCGTTTCTGGTTTAATACTTGGAGGACGAACAAGGGTTTGAGTTGTAAAAAAAAAAAAATAAAATAAAATAAAAAAAAATAATAATAATAATAATAATAATAAAAATATATCGCGAAGAATTATCATGATGGCGAGAGCATACCTTTTAATTCTTCATTCTTCTTGCGAAGATTATCACGATCAAGTGAGATACTGAGAAATTTTTGATTTTCAAGGTGGAGATTATTGCATTTCACAGCCATAACTTGGAGATCATCCTTCAGCTTGTTAATCTCTTGAACTAAAGATGCTTGCGAGATCCTATCAGGACCAAGATGCTTACTTAAAATCTCGCAGACATTGGATTTGACAGGATCAGAAGAAGTCTTTTTGGCATCATTCACGAGATCAGAAAGGACCTTAAAGGCCACATCTATCCCTTCCAAATTTTCCGAAGTTAGAGGAATTTGTTCAAACAAAGAAGACGAGTCGTCTTTTGTCAAAGGAACCTCATGAGAAGAGGAGGTTTCAGGGAGAGAAGTGATTGGAGAAATAGCGGGGACATTGACGGCGGAGGAGGTATAATATCGTTTGTAGTAGGACAATTGAAAGGAACTTGGTCTATGAGGAGTTGAGGTATAGAAATATTATCTCCAAGTAATGTTACCGGAAGAAAGAGGCACAAAATTATCTTTCGAAGATTTCGCGAGCGGGGAGACGAAGATGTGAATGGAGGAAATGGAACGTTGGGGTAACAGTTTAGAGTGGCGGAGCCTTTTGGGAGTATTACCAGTAGTTTTATCATCCTGCGAATGACAAATTAAATAAGAAACAGAGGCAACAATATATTGTTAATAAAAACAAATGTTTCTTAAATACCTTGTCACTTTCATGACGGTCTTTTTGTAGCCATAGATTTTGCTCGCGAAAAGGGCTTTGGTTGCGTAAGGGGTTCTTGTTGCGAAGTAGGTTTCGGTGGCGAGCCCAAAGAAAGAAGAGGGTCCTTCACGGTAAATTTAGTTCTGGATTGGTTCTTGCTAAATAACAATGGCAGAAAGAGAACTACAAAGTTAATCATACCAGAGTGATCTCAACAAGAAAAGCCAATCTCAAATTTAATCAATCACAAAATCAGCCAGATATAGCAAAATTAACAAACCTGGACGCCATGAGAGTAACAACTGATAGGGAATAGCAAAAATGGTGAAGAAGACGGTAAGAGACAATGATAGGTAAACACTTGCAGAACGATGAAGAAGAAGAACACTTGCAGACGATGAAGAAGATGAAAAAGAAAAGGAAAATTCTTCACAGGGGATGCTCCTATAAATAGATGAGAAAAAATATTATGACCGGTTAACATTAAATGCACCGGTAAAAGAGGTAAATATAGACACGTGTAAACGGTCACTACTAAATCCAAGGAAGCCAGACGAAAAGAACTTTAGTAGAATCCAAATATACAACATATTTCCTAATAGGCGAGAATAGCTTGCGAAATTGATTATTTTCTGTAATTCATGAGGCAAGAAACGACACTTCGTATATACATTACAAAGAAGCTTCGGAACTTCACAAAAGAATAGAGGCAAGTACGTACTTTTCAAGTCCAGTATTCTTCCGCTCGTTCCTTCATCAACAAAGATCAAAGATTACTACAACAACAGATTTTCCTTAAAGATCGCTCTTCAAGCAATATTCAAGGAAAAAGAGGCAAGATGTAGGATCATAATATCGCAACGTACAAGGCTCGCGGGATTAATAAACGACGGTGTTGCGAGGGAGTCGCAGGGAGCTACAATAAACGACGCGACGAATAACGGCACCCAAAACAATTGGAAGACACAAAACCTGGCGAGGGTTAAGAAGTGTCGCGAGAATGAATATTTGCACATTTGCGACACTTCGCGAGATATTCCCGAAAATAAAGGATAACTTAGCTGTCATCCACCATGTATTACCCTATATAAAGGGCTAAATGAGTCTGTTGAAGGGGGAGATCTTTTGGGGGAATTATTAGGCAAGTCAATAGGAGAGAGAAAGTTAAAAAGTGTTTTAATTTCTAAGTGTAATTCCATTTCCCTGTGTAAACATTTCATGAACTC
The DNA here is from genome assembly GCA_023531295.1 of Papaver armeniacum. NCBI lineage: Eukaryota > Viridiplantae > Streptophyta > Magnoliopsida > Ranunculales > Papaveraceae > Papaver > Papaver armeniacum. Next base: position 73,044 of record JAJJWW010000238.1, on the reverse strand, counting down.
AATCAATAAATATTCTTGATCTTACATCTATCAATGGATTAATTAAGCAAAATTAAGTAAGGGGTGTAGTGTGGGATTTCCCGCAACTACACATTTCTTCTCAAAATAGGGAAACACCATATACTTTTTGTGTGTTAAAAGCAAAATGACTCTCTCATGAACAATTTATGGCTGAAGGACAACATCAACGCTCTAATGTCTATGATGAACAGAACACTACTGCTTTGTATGCAAGATGTAATACAAATGGGTATAATAATAACAAATGAATGGTGTTAGAAATGGAAATGCTGGAAATTTTAGAAATAGTCAATATCAGTCTGGGTCTAGCTCTCAAAATTCTACTGGTTCTCAATCAAATTCCACTGGAAGACCTTATATAGAGTATTCAAAGATGTTCTGTCAGATATGCAAGAAAAATGGTCATTTGGCTACTAGATGTTTCTTCAGATATCATCCACCATCTACCGGCACTTGAACTAATACTTCTCAGCCAAATTATGCTCATTCTGATAATGGAGCAAGCTTTTCAAATGGAGCAAACAACAATTCTGGTTCAACTCAGCAATCTTTCACATGAATGAATGTTACTCATGCTTGTCTTAATGATGAACCATCTTCTTCAAATACTGTTTGGATCAATGATAGTGGTGCATCAACACATATGAATGGAGACAAGGCATTACTTCAAAATACTTCTGCTTAGAAAGGACAGTGTTATGATTGGAAATGGTAAGCAACTTACTATTTCTCTTACTGGTAATTATGTTCTTCATACTTCAAGCACTAGCTTTAGATTAGATGATGTTTTGCATGTGCCAGATATGAGACACAATCTATTATCGGTAGCTAAATTACAAAGGATAATGCTTGTTACATTACATTTGATCCTTTTAGGTATGTTATAAGAAGTTTAAAGGATCATATCCTGTTATAGCTAAAGGAAAAATGGTTAACAATTTATATACCATTACCTCTACTATGATGCAGTTTGATTTCTCATCTCTTGTGGCTTCTCCTGATATTTGGCATTGTAGACTTGGTCATCCATCTTTAAAAATTGTTCAACATCTTGATAATCATAAAAATATCATTCTTAAATCATCAAATTCTTCTTCTTTATGTCATCCTTGTCAACTAGCAAAAAGTAAAAGGTTACCTTTTCAATTATCTACTTCTCATGTTTCTTCTCCACTTAAATTAGTTCACTGCGATGACTGGGGTCCTGCTGCTGTTACATCATTGGCAGGACATAAATACTATTTACTCTTTATTGATTTTTTTAGTAGGTTTCATTGGATTTATCCAATCCAACTTAATACTGATGCATTACAATGTTTTCAGCATTTTAAAAACTTAACTGAGAATCTTTTTAAAGCAAAAATTGTAGCCTTTCAAACTGATGGTGCTAGTGAACTTGTTAAAGGTCTTTTAAAGGTTTCTTGGAGTCTTATGGGATTCAGATTAGAATTTATTGTCCTAAAACTCCAGGAAAAAACGGTATTACTGAAAGAAAACATAGGCATATCACTGAAATGGGCAATACTCTGCTTTTTAATGCTTTTTGTCCAAAAGAATTTTGGTATGATGCCTTTTTAGCTGCTACTTGTCTCATAACTAGAACTCCTACTCCTCTTCTTAATAATCAATCTCCTTATCAAGTTTTATACAATGCTTCTCTAGATTATTCCTCTTTGAGAGTTTTGTGTTGTATTTGTTATCCTTTTTTAGGTCATTCTAGAGCTGACAAATTACCTCCAAAGTCTGTTAAATGTGTTTTTATTGGATATAGTATAAGTGCTATAATCCTCTTTCTAAAAGAACTTATATTTCTAGACATGTCATTTTCTCTGAAAGTGAGTTTTATTTTCATCCTGTATCTTCTTATTTACTTGATTCTTCTATTATAACTGAACTTCATAATTCTTCTACAACTGTTCCTTCTTCAACTATTGTTACAAGGTCTAAAAGTGGCATTTCAAAACCAAAATCTTTTCCTAATCATGTTTTACATCACTCTGTCAAGCATCCTTTTTCTGCTGCTTTTACATCTTTACTAAATACTCCTTCTGTGCCAAAAAGTTTTAAACTTGCTATGCAAGATCCAAATTGGAAAGTTTCTATGAAAGATAAGAATGATGCATTACAGAGAAATGGTACATGGGATTTAGTTGACCCTGGGCCTCGTATGAATATATTAGGTTGTAAGTGGTTGTACAAAGCAAAATTGAACTCAGATGGTACAACTGATAAATTGAAGTCAAGGCTAGTTGCTCAGGGTTACAACCAACAAGATGGAATATACTATGGTGATACTTTTAGTCATGTAGTTAAGTCAAAAGTCGGAGTTGTGTTATGTATTGCTGTCACTAAGGGTTGGCCAGTAAGACAAATAGATGAATCAAATGCTTTCTTGCATGGTGATTTAAATGAAAATGTATACATGAAGCAGCCACCAGGGTTTGTCAGTGAAGAATTTCCTCATAAAGTTTGTCATCTTAAGAAGAGTTTGTATGGTTTAAAACAAGCACCAAGGGCTTGGTTTCAGAAGTTTAGCTCAGTTCTGATTTCTTATGGTTTTCTCAGAACAACTTCAGACTTTTCTATGTTTGTCTATCATGTTGGCTCAGATATGATGATACTCTTATTGTATGTTATTGATATTATTTTAACTGGTACTTGATCATTTGGTTCAATATTTGAGTTCAGTCTGTGCAATGAAACAATTAGGAGATTTGTATTATTTCTTAAGCATAGAACCTGTGAGGACATCAAATGAAATTATGTTAACTCAGAAGAAATATATTATTGAATTGTTGGAAAAGGCTAAGATGATAGAATGTCATCCTTATAGTACTCCAGTATCTAAAGGGCCAAGAATTTCTATTCATGAAGGTACTTTACTGATATATGTTTCTGAGTATATAACTATTATTGGAATGTTGCAATATTTGTGTCTTACATGACCAAATATTTGTTTTGGGGTTAATTATGTCAGTCAGTTCATGCATGCTCCCACATATGTGCACATGTTGTTAGTTAAAAGGATTCTAAGATATTTAAAGGGAACTATTGGATATGGTATTGCTCTAAGCAAAGGAGATATTAATCAGCTTACTGCTTACACTGACTATGATTGGGGCAATTGCCCAGAAACTGCAAGGTCTATAGGAGGATATGCTATTTTTCTGGTTAATTCTTTAGTATCTTGGTCTAGTAAGAAGCGGCCAATGTTTCAAGGTCTACAGCTGAAGCAGAGTATAAATGTTTGTCTGTTGCTACTGCAGAGTTAGAATGGTTATCATCTCTTTTTAGTGAGCTGCACATTTCCTTGACATTTCCTAGCTATTCCATTGTATTGTGATAATACAAGTGCAATATATCTGTCAGCTAATCATGTTTCTCATTACAATACAAAACATATAAAAATTCATTATCATGCAGTCAGGGAGTTAATAGCAAGTGGCTTTCTTAAAGTTCAACATATAGCATCTGAAAATCAATTGGTAGATTAATTCACAAAAGGTTTATGTGCTCCTGTTTTTACTTTACTTCTTCAACAATTACTGGGTTATTCTGTTGCTGCTGCTCCACTTGGTGATTTATCTACTTCAGCAAATACTTGTACTGCTCTGTCTTCACCTGCTATTGCTGGAGCATCTACTTCAACAACTACTGAACTATCTCCATCTGCTATTGATGAGATTACTTCTCATAAAAATTGTCAGCTGGCTATGTCTGACAATTTTCTTGCAAATACTTCTGTTGTTCTTCCTGCAAAACATGTTACTTTTCTGTGAATTCTGTTTACTATATTGTTGTTTTTCAAACTGATAAGTGTCTGCCATTATCAGTTTGAGGGGGGCTATTAGGAATATTAGGTTTTTGATGGTACATGTACCAGGTTTGTATACCCTTAAGACAAAAATGGGTTCAAGAATCCACAGATCTTTTCCGGTTTGCATACTGGGTGTGCGTACATTTTTAGTTTAGAAACTAACAGATCTTTTTCGGTTTGCATACTAGGTATGCGTACATTCTTGGTTCACGAGTCAACATACTTTTTATGGCATGAGTACCGATATGCGTACAAAAAAGTCACTGCCGAACTATAGCTACACCGCTACGTGTACTGGGTACATGTACTGCGGCTCTGGACTTATACCAGTTGTCCTAGTATATGAACTGGTATGCATACTGTCCTGTATCCAGATTTATAGTAGTTCTATATCTCTCTAATAATTAATTCGAAACATTCTCGAATAACATGAATGACACATATCACTGTTCCAAGCTATATTCAAATGATTAAATCCTGAATCATAATTTAGGTCAAATTTTTCTTAAGCGAATTTATCAAGTATGAACAAATTTTCTTAAGCTTAGTTAGCATATTTCGAGAACGATTAATGAAGATAAACTTGACTCGAACTATTATGCATGTAATGTCTAATTTATTGATGCGACATTGTCTCATAGATAGAAAGGTGAAAACTTAAGTAATATGTGGTTTAGTCTTCACTTACCTTTTGTTGTTGAAATTCTCCAAAAGCTTCGGTTGATCTTCGTCTTTAAATGGTAGAACGCAGTGATGTCTGGTACTCAACTACACACTTCTATCCTAATCTGAGACTTGACTTAATGTACAGTAGAAATCAAGATAAAGTTTTGGTCAACTAAATTTGACAACAAGCTTGAGATAGCAACACTTGTGAGTTCGACCGAGCAATGCTCTAACAATCTCCCCCTTTGTCAATTTTAGTGAAAAAACTATCCATACATATGGATTAAAAAATAAAGCTTCAAAACTCCAGAATCCATCATAGTTGATTTCCTTGGTTCTTCAACTCCTTGAATTCTTCGTTACTTCAAGTTTCAATGATTCTGAACGTGTTCAACTCAGCATCATTGTTGTCGAAGATCCGTAGCGATAATAACTTTGAAAACAAATATTCCCAATCGTCTTTATACAAAAATATAATATTATTATCTTCTCCAAAGTTCAATTGTATCACAACTTCAAAGTAATACTACGGTGATATGTTTCTCCCCCTTGGTCAATGCTTACATATTTTTCATAATAGGTGAAACCTATAGATGTTGGTTCACTCCCCCTTATATATAATGATACATAAACCATATGTATGTAGTGCGAAACTACTAATTAATTTCCCCCCCTTTTTGTCAATAAAAATTGGCAAAGGTACGAAAACTATGGGATCGTAATGAATTCAAACAAAAGATATATCAAGACTTAAAAAGAACACATATCAACTTTAAATTAGATAATGTCATAGAGCATAAAATATTTAGTGTATCATCTAGGATATTTAAGATACAAGCATCCCCTTTAAGTTCCACAGCCACCCTCCCCACAAAGATATATCATTTAAGCACAAGTTCAATTAAGAACTCTCCGCAATTTGATGTCATTCCCAGGAGAACAACATGAGTGACCTTAATTTAATGAAAAGAAAGATTTTTTCGAACATTAACAAATCACATGGATTTGTATCCAATAAATTAATCTCAACGCCAGTTACGAACAAGGAGATAATTCAATCGATATGACTCAACATAAGAGAATATTACGAAGTGGATAATGCAGTAATTACACAAAAGTGTGACCACGAGTAGATCAATACTTCAAAATTCTCACAAAGTTTTTCTATTTTTAGTTCATAAAACTTAATAGATTTAACTTTTGAGCATATATGAGATATCAGGTCAATTCACAAAACGTAAAGGACACATATATCTCATAAGACTTTGCGATACATAAAATCAATAATAATTAAATATTACAAGTTCATCTTCCATAAACTCTATAATTTAAATAAATAAATTTAAAAACGTGCAAGATGAAAATCGTTGGAAATAGCTTGTGTACTCACAATATTTGATATACCAAACCCTAGTTATCCTTCTTGAACACACGAATAAATTCTCACAAGAATTTTCCTAGTACATAGTTACGAAAGTATTAGAGAATTGCTCGGTCGAACTCACAAGTGTTGTTATCTCAATCTTGTTGTCAAATTTAGTTGTCAACAGGAAGAATGATGCGTATGATGCGTACATTGGCTTAATTTTTATACATGAAGAATTTTTGTGAGTTCTTCTTAAAGGTACATGTTCAATGTATGAGTTTGGAATCTGTTTTTGTGAAATCCATCCAAGATCACCTTATTTGATACCATGTAACTTAGCTTCCATCTTGCATATGCCCTTGGCGCTTCTCGCGCCTTGGGTTCATTCTTCGGCATGAATAGAGGGCGTTAACCAACTCCCAACCGAGTTGTGAGGAAAGGGGCTTATTTATTGTCACTAACTCCCCGTGTAAAGACAGATTCTAGCTAAGTCCAACCGAAATCAAATATATTTCATATAAGCTGATAACTATATTAAACAAAATATTCGAAAGAGCAGATCAAATTGTTGCAAGTGTAAATAATTAATTCATTCGAGAAATTGTCTAAGCAAACAATTTAAGACTGTTTTGTGTGATTCCAAATCTTTTCATGTGCCAAAATATGTGATCGTGAAGGTAGTTGACTGTGGATTGTTCGAGTTAAGGAATACTTATAGAGTTTGGTGGAAGTAATTCTGTGTTTTTTCAATTTCTAAAGTATTCTGAACTAATTATGTTGTGATTTCCTTTTTGGACTAGAATGCGAACTTTTAAAAGTTTCTGAATCATGAAATGGTGTCCAAAAATCGAAAGGCAGCTGAAAGTACACAACCTTTGGAACCACAGTCTAAACAAGGCTATATCCATATGTGAGCAAGGAGGAGGGAAAGCTCAGATTGTTCTGCATACAATGAGATAAGTCTCTTCCCATGAGTGATGGATGACTGCAAGCTTTGACGTGGGTGATACGTGCCTCTACATTTAAATTTCTAGGTCTTGGTGAGTACTTCACTTTATTCGCTTTTAGGTGTCACTGTTGTCATATAATTTTACTAATTACTTTTTGATTCGACTTGATTGATTGAAAATCGTCCTCACTGAATCAATCATACATAAATGCATCCTGATGGAGCTTTGAAGACTAGGGTCATATACTTTTACTTATTACTTTTTTATTTGACTTGATTGATTTAACATCGTCCTCACTGAATCAATCATACATAAATGTGTCCTGATGGAGCTTTAGAGACTAGGAAAAGTCCTAAATAGAGTCGGTGAATGTTATCTTATTTAATCGTTGTTTGATTCATAGGTGTTGCTACATGTTGTAATATCCACAGAATCAACTGATGTGGTTGTCTCTTGGGCAGTTTAAGCAGAAAACTCCAACACATATCAAGTTCGGGGAGGCTGATATCTTTCCTACAAAGTACAAATAGTTCTCAGTTCTTACGCATGGTGGAAATTGTTACAGGAGTCTATAAACTGTAAAAAAAGCAAGTAAAAAACATTGTAGGCCTGCAGTGCCGCAGAGCCAATAACGACATAATGGTGAAATGCAACATGGATGGGGTTGTAGCAGACAAAGGTATTGTTGTTTATTACCATTTTATTTTGATAATGACCATGGCTGAACCTCCATAAACTGAACTGAATTACAAATTAGTTCAGTTTCTTGGTTTTCTTTCTTATCTTTTATGTTTTATAGTATTTTTCATTATATTCCTTGGTTATTAGTTTCAGAGTATTGAAGATCATAGAGAAATCAATGTTGGTGTATTTAAAGATCATAGAGAAATCAATGTTTTGTTTTTGTTTTTGTTTTTGTTTTGTTTCTTCATCGATAAGGTCTATGTTATTGCTATAGTTACACTTTTTTTCTAAGAATTTGTGCTATCGCTTATCAGGGTATGTTCAATTTGTTTGGAGTTGGGGTTTCTCTCACTTTGGAGCTTGCAACCATGTTGCTATCAATGTTAGAATCTAAGTTTTCAAATTTGCTTTCTACTTTAGTTTCAAATTGGGCCAATTGAATTTTTGTAAGAAGGACGTCAGTCGTGTAGCCTAAGTCATTATGACCTTGGAATATGCGTAGGACATTTAAGATGGCTATGGAGAAATCTACAATCTCTAGCTACTATGTACCTGCATATTGCTCACTGTTTTTTGCTCACATTTAAAACCAATTTAAAAACCAACAACAACAGCTTGACACAAATATGTTTTAGTATTGGTTTAGTATTCATGATCACTTATGCTTACATTACTCACTATTTTGATATATGCACGTATAAAGCCATCGAAAATCCACGGTAATGCAGTTTGCAACACGAATCAAAGGCGTTTTCAGAAACTGAAACTAAGGTCCTTTAGATGAGGAAAGCTGTGTCTTTGGATAAAGTGTAAGTTACGTACTTTAAATTACATTTAGAATTAAGTTGTGTTGCTCATTCTTTGTTTTAGGGTGCATATATCACTGTGGTATAATAGTTATAGCAAACAAACTAGAATGAGAAAATAATGTAGTTTGGTTCGTTCACTTTTTTTTTGTATGTTTGCCGTCTTGACATCCATTTAGGATAAGATAGAGTTTCTATTAAGATAGTTTGGTTTCGTTTACATTCTGTCTTTGAATATCATAAAACATCAATCTTTTAGGAATATCATAAAATTGATGTTCACTTTTCTAGACTAGGTTTTGTATCAGTGGAATAAATATTAGACCTCAAGATTTTACCTTATATGTTTGTGATGTGATTATTGTGTCCTAGAGTTGAGAGAATGCTGCTTAGAGGGCTACTTTTTGGGGGTATGCTTTCTCTTAATGGAGAATTGCCACAAATAAAACCAATTTCATAAAATGATGATATTAGTTTTAGTCTCCAGCTGAATTGTAGGGCTTTCCAAATTCAGGTTTATCATAGTTTGTTGAAATGGTGTTTCATATTCGATGCTCATTGCACAAAAGGATTATCATAAGTTAAAAAAGGTAAGCATCAAGTTTCCAGATTGTGAACCAGGTTTTCGTTGACTATCAGCTTTTCAACTTATTTTTTAATAGATTCTTACGGATCATATGATCCAAGCATATTAGTTACTTACGACATACTTATACATTTATTCTGATTGATATTTGATGCAAGACTACATACATATACAACTATTCTGATTGCTATATTATTATTTTAACTTTGTAGAGGGTTCAACTGATTAAAAAGCAAGGAATTCGATCCTTGCGGTTGTCAAGGCTGAATACATCACCAAGCGCAAAGAGAGGAGGCCAACAGATCAAGAACTTGAGGATGACCACATACATCCCTGGTGACAGGCCTGTCTTATGCGATAAAAGTTTGTACTTCACTCCTTTCAAAAGTGTCGAAGTTGCAACCAGGGATAATCATGGAGTTCCAAGGTATAGTTGAGACAGGTACTTATGTGGTTTAGTGAAAGCAAGAGAAGACTTTATAAGAATGTGATATTGTTGAACATACAAACTCAGGTAATCCAAAAGATTAAATTTTATTTTTTGAAACCCCTGTACAAGTACCAGGTGCAAAGTAGTTCTGATTTTAATGAAGAGTACCCCTATACAAGTAACGAAATTCCATTTTTGAAACTCCTATCATTAATCATTGTAGCATTCTTTGAATTCGTGATCAAGAATGAATTTGATAAATATGATTTTGGACCTCAAACTGCTATTTGTTACAAATACAGACAATATTGTGGCAAGAAAAACAATAACCAACAATAGTTATCATTAACCAAAAATATCAAAGAAAGGGATTAAAGTTTTATCTAAGTTAAATTAGTTATTACATTAAAATTTACTTTTTATGTTGTTCTTTTAACTACTCTATCTAAGTTAAATTAGTTATTACATTAAAATTTACTTTTTATGTTGTTCTTTTAACTACTCCTGCCACCGCTAAAAGCATGTTGTTCTTTTAACTACTCCTAGCCACTACTACTCCTCGCCACTGCTAGAAGCATCTAAGAATATGTCTACAAAAACCCATGATTTTTTTAAGCCTTCGAACTTTGTTTTTGATGCGGAGAATTTCTTGGTTATATTAAATGTGAAATTAAGCCTAGCAATTTTGTTAGCAGGGTTGTTGGGAGTCCAAAAGCGTAGGTAGTTGGAGTTGGTACGTCAACTGTCTTTAAGGATGTACTACAATCACCGCAACGATCTCCTTCTCATCATTAGAAGGTTCGTCTCTCTCACTAACACTCCCGTATGGTTTTGTAGAAAACTGTTGTCTTCTGTTGATAGTCATACTCACTACTGGATGTTTTCTATTAACTTTTCGTTAGAATGTCATACATTTTATAGTGCTATTCTAAAAGTTAATTGTAGAATAGATGCTACCGAGTGTGTTTTAGCATCGGAGCTTCTAAACATGGGAGTGTAAGATCCAGTGTCCTGTATATCCCGCTTCAACGTCCTAGAAAAGAGATTGGTAGCTCCACAACCCCTCTTATATCAGTTAGTTTGTTGGGTGTTTATTCCTTTCATAGGTTATTCTGGACATCGAATGATTAACTAGATTTTGCTTTCAGTTGTTGTTCAATGATTTATTTGTGGCATTTTTATTTTATTTTTTAATCCTTTAATTTTTTTTGTGTACCCGCAGGCATTAGATGCTAAGATACGAAAGTGATCAAATTGGAAGAAACTCAGCAAGGAATTATCCACTCTCATGTTTTAACCCTACTAGATAATGTAAAAGGCTTATCATGGGACATTACAGATGCAGTCATTTGGTAAATATTTGTGCAGGTTTACTACTGTATCAAAACACTATCCACTATCGAAGATGATTATGTTGTTGGGGTAGTATCTCTTTATGCTTATGAACCATTTGCACTAAGTGTCAATATAATGATATATTAAATCCCACTTACATTAGGAAATTTTGCTTGCTGTCTTAACTCAAACAGAAGAGCACATGGTTCTAAACCATGTAGGTGTGGGTTCGACTCCCACAGATGGCATTATTATTAATTTAGGTAGACTAAAACCTTTTCAAGCATGTTCCGAAATATCACCCCTTGAAGTGGGAGCTTGGGCTTACACATCATCTTGGAATTTTGAATAGTATTGGTGCGCCAACTTTGCATGGGTAAGATTTTCCTTTCAATAGGCATATTTTTCTTGATAAGATCATGATCTTCATCTGATATCTCATTTTCTAAGACCCGGTGCAGTACTGGGGCTTTTGTCAGCTGTTTTATTTGTTCTTCGTTCGCGACGGTGGTCAGTAATTTCAATCTTCGTCAAGACTGATGCCCGATGGTAACCAAGGTACCTTCTCATGAAGAGAAAATAGGTTATACCATGGGTCATCTTCAACTGCAAGTAGTCATATGCAGAACTTTGGTGGAAGTAACACCCAAGTCAGGTCCATTAGCCCTGGACGCTAGCTGAGATTTGTGAGTTGTACTTCTAACCGTAACAGCCTGGAGGAAGTATTTGTGGAATGTTTGCCATCTATAGAGTTTAATCCGCTATGCAATTATGACTTCCGAATCCGGAGGGCCCATTGGATCAATATTGTTGAAAGCACTGTGGATAATTGGGTGTGGGAGATGACCTGATACCAGTGTAGGTTTGCGAAGTCCTTCCTGCAACCAAAATAAAAGCATTAGCATATGCTGTGTTTCCAACTAGATTGATATTTGCTTCTTCTTCTGCGTAATAGAAGCCTTTCATAGGGAGAATATTCATTCATGTTTCAAATTTCTCTATATCACTGTTCTTATGTCGCGAAATTCTATAGTATTGTTTGTACTGTTCTTGCATCATGTTTCCTCTTTGAAACTCCATGACTTAATTAGAGGCATGATAGAGTAGAATTTTAACAAATTCAATCATGTTTGTCATAATGTATACTGCTCATGAATGCTGGATCCACGGAAAGTACAAATGACACACACACACACACACACACACACACACACACACACACACACACACACACACACACACACACACACACACACACACACACACACACACACACACACACACACACACAACACACACACACTCAATCACGGTTAGCTCCCACCGGTCAATCTCCAGAATAATGAACTCATCACCACAAATCTACAACCCCAAGTGAAAAATGGATAACACAACCTGCAACTGTCTCTGACAAGTTGTAACTAAAAGCATATTATTTTAGCTTGGCGTTTTAATACTTCGAAACAACCGAAATATTAATTTTTTATTGATTGGTTGGTTATGTAGAAGGTGCATGACTGGGAAGAGCAAGTTAAAAGCATGGGTGAGTAGTTTTTCAAGATACAAGTGTTTGATTTTTGTGATTTGTCGTGTCAACTGTTATGAAAACCAATTATCAAAAACAAAGATTATGGGAAGAGCAAGTTTATGAACCTAGAGGTGATATAAGGATCTCCGTACAAGTAATTGAGTTAGCAAAAAAGGACAAGGCTAACTAGCTCTTGCAGTATTTTGTTATTCTTATCTATCCCTAAAATATTTGATATCGCATCTGATGAAATTTCTATGTTCCATCTAATTACAGTATCAATTGAGCACAAAAGGGTATTAATCAACCCTGGAATTATTCTTTGAAAATTGAGTTGTAGATAAAAAAATGTGCATTAATTCCTGTTGAAGAAATATTTAATCTTATTGGTCAGAAAATTGTAAAATTATCAGGTATTGTAGTCTTGGATATGGTACGACCTTTTAAGCCATCAGTCAATATATACTTGTGTTTATGGGTGAAAACTACTCCTGCAGAATTTGGTAATTTGGGGTGTGGATGAGGAATGAATTTAAACCTTTAAACAAATGCACTCACAAGGTGAGTGCTTGTAGATTCGAGAGATCAATCTATGCAAGTCCGGCCTAAACCAAGAAATGGCCGTTCCATACTTGTTTCGGTCACAAAGTGAAGGAGATGGGGTTGGTCTTAGGGAGGGAAGCGAAGAAGGTGTTGAGATTGTGAAGATGTTGGCTTACTTATGACTTGTAACAGAAAGATGAGCAGGCTTGCCGTTGATGCAAGCAGTGCTCGGGTGTTTGAATACGATTTGTATTAACACTTGGTTTTTCCTCTCGTCCCGAACTTGTGTTGTTGTTTGAAATAGGGCGGAGAACCTATTTATACAAGTCATTGAGCCTCATTCACGTCTCTCGTGGGAAGTGGAGGAAGTGGAGTGATGGAGTAGTGGAGTTGTGAGTCGACCAGTCTTGCCCACTTCTCATGTTCATCTCTAACTGTCCATGACTTCCTGACACGTTCTTGTGATGGTGATAGGTGTAGAATACACCGTATTTAATATCTAGTATTTATGCTTTCTTTGCGAGTTTTCTTGTAAATTATGTATCTTATGTTTGCTTTTGAGTTTATTAGGTGCAATGGAGTCATTTGGAGCGAAAAGAAGTGGAAATGGCTATAAAAGTGAAGTCACAAGTGAAGAAGGGCCAAAGACCCATTGGAACTCGTTCAAATACAAGATTTCTACTTTTCATTGTGTAGAGGACGAGAAGATGAAGACGATGGCGAAAGAACGGAGTCATTCTGAGTTCGTACGAAGAAGTTATGAGCAAAACAAGAACTCATAAGCAAAGAGCGAAATGGTCATTTTATCGGGAAGTACTATTGGCACCCCGCTGTACGTTAAGGGGTAGTCATTACGGTTAAGGGGCGACTCTCTTGGAGGAATACTAAAGCCAGGCCCGTAGAGGTTAAGGGGTTTCTAGTGGGTGACCCCTATCAGTTCTCATGGGTGTGTTATTAGCATCCAATTCTAACCCACCCCATAACCCTACATGAGAGTCGACTTTCCTCTCATTACATTTCAATTTCTCTGAAATTGAGAAGAACAAGACAAATGGCTGCCAATAAATCCGAGACCAGATCGAGACGTTGAAGAAATTAGATTGCTACCATGGTTTGATTGAAGGTTTGGCAGCAAGATGGTCGATTTGTGAAGATGAATTCAAGCACAGAGGAGATGTAGTATAAATCAAAGAATGGAATTTAAGATCTAGAGAGGGGTTCTTTGTTGATTGAAGAGTTGGGGTTTCCTTGAATCTGTGTTTGAACCAAGATTAAGAAATGAAATTGGAAGGTGCTGTTGATTTCTCACAATAAAGAGATGGGTATGAGGATTGAGTTAAAGTTCGGTTTTGGCAAGATCTTGAACCGAGGTGGCAACAAGTAAGTCGATTGCGGTTGCGAGGATAAATGTGTGTGTTTGTTTGGCTAAGTTGCAAGCCGAGGTCTGTTCATTGGGTTGTGGTTGAAATGCAGAGAGGAAATAGGGCTCAGGTTAGGGTTTGAATCTGTGAGCTGCTATTCATGGAAAATGGATGCAGAATGAGATTACAGATCATGGAACTGAGCTGCTGTTGATGGAAAGAGGGTCTGATGGCAGCAGGTTGACCTGAGGTGTCTGGAATTGAAGAATGATAGTGTGTGATTTTCATGGCTCAGGTGGTGAGACTGAGAAGCTGCAAGTATAAGCATCAGCTGGGATGGAGTAGTATGATGGGCTTGTGATTTGTAATGTGCAGCTACAGGGATTGTGGCAGTAGGATTGTGCTGTTGAAGCTGTGATAGCTACAATGAAGGCATGAGTTACAGTTCAGGGTGCATGGAAGTGATGAACTGGCGCTGTGATGGCTGCTGGGAATGTTAAGAAGTAAGTTGAAATGGTCCTGGTGCTGTTATGAATGAGGATGCTGCTAAGTGCTTCAGATGATGGTGTTGTGTGGCGACAAGGCTGAGGTTGTGCTGTGAGCTTGGTGGTGGATTAATAGTTGGAGTTCAATTGCTTGAACTGGGACAGAAGCTGAAGTTGAATTGCAGGTATAAATGAGCCATGGAGTATGATGCTGTCTTTGGGTTCTGGTGATGCAATGGCTAGGTAGTGGTGCTGATGAGAATGAAATGAGGACTGCAATTGCAGGACATGGCCTGGTAAGGGTTTAGCTGGATGGGAAGTGCAAGTGCAGTTTGAACTGATGATGTTGTCGATACAGTGTGGCTTGAATCTGGGGTTGAAATCAGGAATGTTGGAAGCTGTTACTGGTGATGTGTGTTGCTGGATTTGCAGGTACAGTGTTGGTTGTGGTAGCACAGAAGCACCAGTGCAGGTGTTGCATATGAAAAGTGCACTGGATTTGCAGGTAAGCTGAGCTGTAGGGAGTTGTGGTTCTGATGAAGGCTCAATGGAATTGCAAATGGTTAGAGATGCTGCTATTGAACTGGAACAAGGGAGAATGATGAACTTAGATGAAGACTTGATATATGGGATCTGGTGGAGCTGGCAATATAAGGCATTAGATGTATGCTAGGGTGAAAGTGTTGCAGCTGCATTTCAGTGCATCTGTTGAGGCATTACAGGTTATGCAGCTGAGTAGGGAATTGCAGGCAGGGAATAATGTAGTCATGGCCACAGTTGTGTGGGTTTGGACAGGGAATGAAATTGCAGGCAGCTGGTATTGAGTTGAGCTGCAGTTTGAGATTGGAATTGATGGTGAGCTAATGGAAGAGAATGGTGCATTACAGGAGGTTACAGGGAAGGCAGCCATCATGGCTGAAGCACAATGATTGTGCTACACAACTCAGGCTGTGCAACAGCTCTGGCCTAGACCAACCAGCCAATTCAGATAGAGACTCAGCTGAGCTGCCCTGACTCAATGATCTGACTTTGTTCTGACTCGTTCTGACTCAGCTGTGACCCTGACCTGACCCTGACTCAGTGCCTTGACCCGATCCGACCCGAGTTGACCCGGCGGTCCTGACCCGTTGACCGGTGGCCGGTTTGACTTTGCCTCCACCCGAGCTAGTTTTCCTGGCGACGTTCCGGCGGATTCCGGCCATAATCCCGCCTTTTCCGGCGAGCGTTTTTGGGACATAATTTTTACACGGGTTTCTCTCCATGGTGGGCCGGGTGAATTTCCAACTAATGGACTTTGAAGACAAAACCTAGTTTTGGAAGGAGTGGAGCTATATAAAGAGAAGACTTTTATTATCTATGGGATATCTCTTTTCATATACGTTTTATTATTATCTCTACTACTTTATTCTAGGGTTTTACCATGAAGTCTTTTCTCTTTCTTCTTGTGATGAACTCCATGAATATGAGTACCTAATTATCTTTTGGTTATGGAATAGTTGGATTTCACAAAGCATGATTCTTTGATTCAATATATTAGTTTTGT
This sequence comes from Papaver armeniacum, assembly GCA_023531295.1. Classification (NCBI taxonomy): domain Eukaryota; kingdom Viridiplantae; phylum Streptophyta; class Magnoliopsida; order Ranunculales; family Papaveraceae; genus Papaver; species Papaver armeniacum. Next base: position 56,923 of record JAJJWW010000238.1, on the reverse strand, counting down.
CTCATATCTATCGTTTGCAATTCTCTGAAAATATTGTTTTATGATTGGTTGATTGTTTTGTCAAGTTGCAAATTGGTAGAACTTCTAATCACATCTATTGCTAGTTTAGGGTTTATTATACGCAAAAGTGATATTCCTTGGATACAAGTAGCATAATATGATTATAGTTTGTAGTGATATATTCGTATGATCATATGTGAATCGTAACCTTTGTTAAATTGAATTAGTGCGCTTTCCACGTTCAATTGCTTTGATTGGCCTGATTTCATAGAACTTAACGCATCTAGGGAATTAAACTTGATTAGTGCTTTTACACGTTGGGTTGTTCCTTTAGGTAGAATTCATATTCGCATCTTTTAATGTGTTTGTTGATGACATGAGGAGATTTGCGGGATATTCTTGCGATCAAGGTATTCTAGGGTCTTTGATAAAAGTTGAGATTAAATATCAATTCTAGTTATTGTGAAAAGCATGTTAGTGAATGAAAACGAAATCCTTAACCAATATTTCTTATCCTTGATTTTATTTGTTTACTTTTCTTTATTTGTTTTATTTAGTTTATTATAATCACAAATCCTCGGTGTTTTATATAGGAAACCATAACAATTTGACAACCTAGACCTCTCAGGGGATCGATCCTTTCTTGCCCTTGCTATATTTATATTTTGAGTAGTAAGAAAGTGTAATTATATTTGTGTCGCTTACGACAAATGATCATATTTTGGCGCCGCTGCCGGGGAGGCAGCGGTTGTTAATTGTTTTTGGTTTCTTATTTTTGTATTTAGTTTTTGTTTTATTTTTTTCTTATTTTCTGGGTTCTAACCTTGGTTTGCGAATCTTATTTCAGGTGCTTATTTCGATGGAAGGAGCATATTGGAACAACGGATACGGGTTTCAACCTCAACAATATGATAACTACCAATTCCATGGGTATAATCAAAACCAATTCATTGGTTGCGATCAATATTCCATGGAACCTTGTGGTTTTCCTCAACAACCTTATGGCGGGTATGTGTGTGAACAACAACAAGGATGGGAGGATTCTTATGCTCGTGAACAAAAAGTCTCTAACTTTATAGACCAAGTTTCCAACTTTTTAAAAGAGGAATTTCAAAAAGCTAAAGAGACTACAAACGAGCAACTCCAAGAACTTCGTGAAAGTATGACTATCTTGCGAAGAGACATTGATCAATACAAGGAAGATATGGATAATTCTAATGTGCATATGGTTTGTGATGAATATGTGATTGATGCTAATGTTGAAAACGGCCAATCCTTGGGCACTTTCGTGGATAATTGTGTAGTTAACTCAACTCTTGATCGTAATAATGATCATTCACCTATTCAAAAGGATGAGTTCGAGATTAGCAACACTAACTTCAGCGAGGAACAATCTTATGTTGACTATGATAGTGACGGTGATTATGATACATTGCTTGAAACAACTCATGGTGACATCTCCGAGGAGTCTTTTTGGGATCAAGATAAAGATGAAGAGGAATCTGTCGACACTTGTGTAGATTACTCAAGCATTGATCTTAATAATGATCAAGAGCCTATTCAAAGGGTGGAGCTTGAGGATGATGCATTTTCGAGTGTTCTAAAAAAGTTTCTTATAATAAAATTTGGATCCGCAAAAGAGTATGTGCCTTACAACAAAGAGGAGTGTGTTGAGAATGAGACCGTTATGACCAATATTATGGAAGACCCAATTGAACTTGTGCATGATTGTAATGATGATGTTTATGTCGAGACCATGGTTAAGGCGAAAACTACGAAGAATGGTTGCAAGGTTTGATAGAGGACCATGATACACAAGAGGTGAATAATTCACTTGAGTTTTTCAAGGATGAAGAGGATTCCGTGATACAAGAGATTGTGCAAGGTTTATCTAACCCTTTGCCTATTATTTCTTCTCCTTTACCTCTTATTGGTTTGAATGTATGTGCTTCGAGAATATTGTTGAATGACTTTGTTTCTCGTTTTCCGCCATTAGAGAAACTTGATTCTCATACTATGCAGGTTATGGAACAAGAAACCGTGGAAGTACCCGACTTATATTCTTTTTTACACTTCCATGTGTGGACAAGAATAAGTGTGGGGGAAGCTTTTATCGGTTCATAGCTTCACTTTTGTTTTATATTACTAATATTTGTGTGAAGCTAGTGTTTGCAAAACAGGTTCTATGGACGGATCCCCAACTTTTCAGATTATTGGTGTATGGGGAATGAATCTTACAAGAAGCTAGGTCGGGCCGTCGACTTTAAAACAAGCGCTAAGTGGGAGGCAACCCACCGGTTTTGTATCTCTTATCCTTTTGCTTTTTATTTTTGTTTCGTTTATTTATTTTTTACTGTTTTTATATCATATTTGCATCCCTATGTTTAATTTCATTGAGTCCGGTATCTATCTTAGAAGAGAATTATGACGAATACCTTTTCGTCAGAAAATTTCAGACTGCGCGTAGTTCAGTCCAGAGACCATAACTGTCAGACCGTTTATCAAAACACTGTGAAATTTTGACACTGTGTAGAAAACACGTAGATGAACAACTTTTGTGAAATGGAGTTTTTCCAAATTCCTTACCAATTTGCACAGTTTTTGCGTTTTATCTGCTGTTACGTCAGAATTCAGAACTTTCGGTTTTACACATTGAGGACAATGTGAAGTTTAAGTGTGGGGGAGCATTTATAGTTTGTTTTTGACACCATTAGTGGATGGAACCATTTTGAATGCAGGAGTTGAGGAACCAATTAACTAAAAGGGAAGAATATAGCTCAGAAATCACAAATTAACATGATAGTTGTTACCATATCTCGGAATATCACCATATCGCATTCTATTTTTATTTTTTCCATATTTATCTATTGTTCTCTAAGTGATTTGGTGGGTCACTAAAAATCGACGTGTTATTACTGCTAGGATGAAATAGAGTGGTTGAGTTACTAAAAAAAAATAAAAAATAAAAAATAAAAAAAAAATGAAAAAAAAATATATGAAAAGAAAAAAAAAAAAAAAAAGAGACCGACCAATTAGACCAAAACTGAATAAAAAGACACTTGGGAATAGCAGATGTGTGAAACGTAGTCCCGTCTCCGTCGCCTAAACAAGCGTGGAATGCGGGATCCAAGGCAACTATCATGTACTTGCGACATGAAGCATGCGCTTGGATCCAAAAGATCTAATCATGCCGTCTAAAAAAAAAAAAAAAAGAAATTGGATCCAGTTTGATCCAATCATATAAAAAAAAAAAAAAAAAAAAAATTATTATTGTGTTGAATAAAGTCACTTTTGGTTCCCTTGTATATGCCAGTGAGTTGATGTAGCATTCAGCACTAGTAGCTCAATCCAATAGGATTAGGTTCATCTTAGCAGTGACCTTCGTCGGATATGGGAAACATCGAACACTTGTGAATATTCGCCAACATCTACATCTTTATCCATCTTCTTAATCTTTTCATTGTGATTGTGGTTTGTTAGTTTCCGAGTATTGTGGCTTGTTCGACTATCTAATTAGAGTTTATTTACTAATATATGAATTGAATTTGCAAGGTACCTCCTCCCCCGTAGTCATTTTGGATTCATTCATTTATTTGTCACGAATAGACGGAGTTTGAAATATAGGTTTTGTAGGTAGACCTCTTGTAAACCTTCACGAGACTATAACTCGTCCACTAGGGACACCTAGGGGTTTAAAGGCTTGTTATTTATGCTAAAATTAACCGTAGCCTCGACGACACGGAGTTGTTGTATTTTATTATTTTGTTTGATTTGCTCGAGGACTAGCAAAGTCTAAGTGTGGGGGAATTTGATAGGTGTAGAATACACCGTATTTAATATCTAGTATTTATGCTTTCTTTGCGAGTTTTCTTGTAAATTATGTATCTTATGTTTGCTTTTGAGTTTATTAGGTGCAATGGAGTCATTTGGAGCGAAAAGAAGTGGAAATGGCTATAAAAGTGAAGTCACAAGTGAAGAAGGGCCAAAGACCCATTGGAACTCGTTCAAATACAAGATTTCTACTTTTCATTGTGTAGAGGACGAGAAGATGAAGACGATGGCGAAAGAACGGAGTCATTCTGAGTTCGTACGAAGAAGTTATGAGCAAAACAAGAACTCATAAGCAAAGAGCGAAATGGTCATTTTATCGGGAAGTACTATTGGCACCCCGCTGTACGTTAAGGGGTAGTCATTACGGTTAAGGGGCGACTCTCTTGGAGGAATACTAAAGCCAGGCCCGTAGAGGTTAAGGGGTTTCTAGTGGGTGACCCCTATCAGTTCTCATGGGTGTGTTATTAGCATCCAATTCTAACCCACCCCATAACCCTACATGAGAGTCGACTTTCCTCTCATTACATTTCAATTTCTCTGAAATTGAGAAGAACAGCACAGCGGCTGCCATTAAATCCGAGACCAGATCGAGACGTTGAAGAAATTAGATTGCTACCATGGTTTGATTGAAGGTTTGGCAGCAAGATGGTCGATTTGTGAAGATGAATTCAAGCACAGAGGAGATGTAGTATAAATCAAAGAATGGAATTTAAGATCTAGAGAGGGGTTCTTTGTTGATTGAAGAGTTGGGGTTTCCTTGAATCTGTGTTTGAACCAAGATTAAGAAATGAAATTGGAAGGTGCTGTTGATTTCTGTTGAATAAAGAGATGGGTATGAGGATTGAGTTAAAGTTCAGTTTTGGCAAGATCTTGGAACTGAGGTGGCAACAAGTAAGTCGATTGCAGTTGCAGGGATAAATGTGTGTGTTTGTTTGGCTAAGTTGCAAGCTGAGGCTGTTCATTGGGTTGTGGTTGAAATGCAGAGAGGAAATAGGGCTCAGGTTAGGGTTTGAATCTGTGAGCTGCTATTCATGGAAAATGGATGCAGAATGAGATTACAGATCATGGAACTGAGCTGCTGTTGATGGAAAGAGGGTCTGATGGCAGCAGGTTGACCTGAGGTGTCTGGAATTGAAGAATGATAGTGGGTGATTTTCATGGCTCAGGTGGTGAGACTGAGAAGCTGCAAGTATAAGCATCAGCTGGGATGGAGTAGTATGATGGGCTTGTGATTTGTAATGTGCAGCTACAGGGATTGTGGCGGTAGGATTGTGCTGTTGAAGCTGTGATAGCTACAATGAAGGCATGAGTTACAGTTCAGGGTGCATGGAAGTGATGAACTGGCGCTGTGATGGCTGCTGGGAATGTTAAGAAGTAAGTTGAAATGGTCCTGGTGCTGTTATGAATGAGGATGCTGCTAAGTGCTTCAGATGATGGTGTTGTGTGGCGACGAGGCTGAGGTTGTGCTGTGAGCTTGGTGGTGGATTAATAGTTGGAGTTCAATTGCTTGAACTGGGACAGAAGCTGAAGTTGAATTGCAGGTATAAATGAGCCATGGAGTATGATGTCCTCTTTGGGTTACGTGATGCAATGGCTAGGTAGTGGTGCTGATGAGAATGAAATGAGGACTGCAATTGCAGGACATGGCCTGGTAAGGGTTTAGCTGGATGGGAAGTGCAAGTGCAGTTTGAACTGATGATGTTGTCGATACAGTGTGGCTTGAATCTGGGGTTGAAATCAGGAATGTTGGAAGCTGTTACTGGTGATGTGTGTTGCTGGATTTGCAGGTACAGTGTTGGTTGTGGTAGCACAGAAGCACCAGTGCAGGTGTTGCATATGAAAAGTGCACTGGATTTGCAGGTAAGCTGAGCTGTAGGGAGTTGTGGTTCTGATGAAGGCTCAATGGAATTGCAAATGGTTAGAGATGCTGCTATTGAACTGGAACAAGGGAGAATGATGAACTTAGATGAAGACTTGATATATGGGATCTGGTGGAGCTGGCAATATAAGGCATTAGATGTATGCTAGGGTGAAAGTGTTGCAGCTGCATTTCAGTGCATCTGTTGAGGCATTACAGGTTATGCAGCTGAGTAAAGGGAATTGCAGGCAGGGAATAATGTAGTCATGGCCACGCTTGTGTGGTTTGGACAGTGGGAATGAAATTGCAGGCAGCTGGTATTGAGTTGAGCTGCAGTTTGAGATTGGAATTGATGGTGAGCTAATGGAAGAGAATGGTGCATTACAGGAGGTTACAGGGAAGGCAGCCATCATGGCTGAAGCACAATGATTGTGCTACACAACTAAGGCTGTGCAACAGCTCTGGCCTAGACCAACCAGCCAATTCAGATAGAGACTCAGCTGAGCTGCCCTGACTCAATGATCTGACTCTGTTCTGACTCGTTCTGACTCAGCTGTGACCCTGACCTGACCCTGACTCAGTGCCTTGACCCGATCCGACCCGAGTTGACCCGACTGCGTTGACCCGTTGACCCTGGCGGTTTGACTTGACTTTGCTTGGCCACCTGAGCTAGTTTTCCGGGCGACGTTTCCGGCGGGATTCCGCCATAATCCCGCTTTTCCGGCGAGCGTTTTGGGACATAATTTTTACACGGGTTTCTCTCCATGGTGGGCCGGGTGAATTTCCAACTAATGGACTTTGAAGACAAAACCTAGTTTTGGAAGGAGTGGAGCTATATAAAGAGAAGACTTTTATTATCTATGGGATATCTCTTTTCATATACGTTTTATTATTATCTCTACTACTTTATTCTAGGGTTTTACCATGAAGTCTTTTCTCTTTCTTCTTGTGATGAACTCCATGTACCTAATTATCTTTTGGTTATGGAATAGTTGGATTTCACAAAGCATGATTCTTTGATTCAATATATTAGTTTTGTCTCATATCTATCGTTTGCAATTCTCTGAAAATATTGTTTTATGATTGGTTGATTGTTTTGTCAAGTTGCAAATTGGTAGAACTTCTAATCACATCTATTGCTAGTTTAGGGTTTATTATACGCAAAAGTGATATTCCTTGGATACAAGTAGCATGATATGATTATAGTTTGTAGTGATATATTCGTATGATCATATGTGAATCGTAACCTTTGTTAAATTGAATTAGTGCGCTTTCCACGTTCAATTGCTTTGATTGGCCTGATTTCATAGAACTTAACGCATCTAGGGAATTAAACTTGATTAGTGCTTTTACACGTTGGGTTGTTCCTTTAGGTAGAATTCATATTCGCATCTTTTAATGTGTTTGTTGATGACATGAGGAGATTTGCGGGATATTCTTGCGATCAAGGTATTCTAGGGTCTTTGATAAAAGTTGAGATTAAATATCAATTCTAGTTATTGTGAAAAGCATGTTAGTGAATGAAAACGAAATCCTTAACCAATATTTCTTATCCTTGATTTTATTTGTTTACTTTTCTTTATTTGTTTTATTTAGTTTATTATAATCACAAATCCTCGGTGTTTTATATAGGAAACCATAACAATTTGACAACCTAGACCTCTCTGTGGGATCGATCCTTTCTTGCCCTTGCTATATTTATATTTTGAGTAGTAAGAAAGTGTAATTATATTTGTGTCGCTTACGACAGCGATCAGATGGCGCGTTGCACGCTGCACGCTGTAAACCGCCAGACCAATACCCCAGTATGTATCCCCCAGTTTGTGACATGATTGATGTATGGAATTTGTGGATCGTGGATCCACGAAAGATAGCATGTAATGCTGAATTGAATAACTGTGTTATTCAGAAAGTCGATACTTGTGAAGTATCATGTGTATTTTATGCAGGTACTGCATTATGGTGTGGTAAAGTGATGGGTAATGACGCCTCACTAACCAAATAACTTCTGACCAAGGTTGTATAACCAAGCTGGTGAAGTTGGACGGATGATCTTCGAGACACTCATCTGCGACCGTTAATGAATATTAGGGTTTTTGAAGAGGAGCGCAAGCATGACTCTTCAGCTTGGTCGAAACCAAGTAATGGAAGAATTTTGGAGAGGACCGACCGGACGTGTATGTAGATGGCATGCTGGTGTACACGTCCATGTCTTACCGTCCCATGAAGGTGCGATCTAGGCCACTCAATTTGACCGGCAAAGAGGAGTGGTTGAGATCGGTTTGCGGCAGAAATCCTTGCCGCAAAGGAGTTGGAGATCGCATGACATTCCTGCACGCGTTTCAAGACGACCCATCTTGGTCGGTCTTGGTCGATCATACCAGTGTGTAGGTGGTAGGCTGGTGTTCACACCTATACCTGACTATCCCATGAAAACGTGATCTAAGCCATTCAAATCATCCGGTGAAGTTGAGTGGTCGAGATCAGTTTGCAATTTGGGAAGTGTAACCACACATGTTTGGGCGGGCGTTTTGGATTAGCCGGGCATGGGATGCCTTGGCCGATCGCATGAGGAGGTAGATGAGCCCACGGTGGTCATGCTGGTATGATCGGCCCTTGCTTAATCTAATCCGTAACCCTCCATTCGTGCCGGAGAAGATGGACGCACATGATGATTTGAAACCCTAATTTTGGCTTTCAAAAGCCGTGCGCCACTCCTTGTTTGGGTGATGATTTTGTCACGGCCAAACATTGTTGATGCATGTCGTAGGTGCAATCAAATTAATCAATGTTTCCACTCAATTAAAAATAATATAATGGAAGTCAAGTTCGTTCCCACGAGGAGCAAGAGATTTTAGTTGTAAAAGTTGTCACGAAAGGGGGGTGTAAAAAGCCAAATAAAAATAAACAAAGCAATTAAAATCGAAAGTTGAAAACAATAAGAGAGACAAGACCAAGGAATCCTTCTTCGTTACGAAACAATGAATCAAGTTATGTTCTTTTCTACTTGTTATTAGTCACAAATTATCACCAACCGTAGGTAAAGCAGCTAGCTCAGTGCTAAACCCCTAAATCCCTTGTATCACCGGACACGGAAGTTCTCGACTACCGGATTCTATTTACCAAGCCACCTAGAATTAGCTCAACCTAGATGTAACTTGGCTCATGCATTAAGTTTTGTGAATTTCTTAGGTTGATATTAGTAGTTAGACTCTTAGCTCAAGGTCCACTTGCTAACGTTGTTTCTACACACAATTGCTCCACGGAATCCCTCCGCAAGGTCTCGTGTTTGCTACTTATGTAAAGAGTCAAGAAACGATTACTTATCTCCTAACTTTCACTAGCTTTAGATCAAATTAACAAATCAATTTAGCGTGCACTCCAAACAATCTATCAATCAATCATGAATGTCTTTAAGATCATTCCTATTAGTAAAAACAAACGATAATTATGTGAAAAACTTCAAGATATAATTTGAAAACAAAAACTTAAATCATATGTTAAGAACTAGGAATTCATCCTCAATCAATAAGAAAATTAGCTACTCATGCTTTTGAAATTCACACCAATAATAATAATTGAAAGAAGAATTTTCAAATTCACACAAGTAATTAAAAAGAAAAATCTTAGAAAAGCAAGCAAAAACACAAGTGATGTGTGTGTAGAGAGGTGTCTAGAAGTTGTAGAAAACTTCTCTATTTATAGGCTTCAATATTCTCCAAATCTTCTAAGGAATAGAATCCTTTTCCTTTTGCAATTCAATTTCCAATTCCAAGCTTTTCTCAACTCTTCCACCTTCTCTTTCCAAATTTGAGTCCAATTCCTAGCCCAAGTCTTCACACCCATGAGAGAAGTCCATAGAAAATTCTGGATTTTTGCTCGCGGAAAATCGGGATTGTGGCGAATTTGGCGGAAACGCCACCACCTAGCCACCTGAAAATTTCTCCGTCGAGAGAATATTCGACGGAATATTCCGTCCGGTCCTCCGTTAGGACTAACGGTCAAAGGTCAAACTTAACGGTCGTCGTCAGTCAATGAGTCAAGGGGTGAGTCACTGAGTCGGGACCAGGTCACTAGCTAACTCGGTTGACCGACCGTCCTAGCTGTGCCACTTTGCACAGCCAAACTTGTTGCAAAGACAATCATTGTGCATGACCAGCCATAATGGCTATACCTTCTTATTTCTTAACTGCAGCTCCCTCTTCAACAACAACTTAGCCTATACTTCATCTCCATTGCCACCAACAGCTCAAGCACCCTGTAACATTGGCAGCACATCATTTCACATCCAAACTGCAGCTCCAATGCTAAGACAGCCTCCAACACCACCACTGAACTCCACAGCCTTCACTGTTTTCACTAGCAGCATTCAAACTCAATTTCATTATTTCAGTTCAGTTCCTGCAGCTCATTGCACAGCAGCACCAGTTATAACCATGTCACTGCACCATCACCAGTGCAGTCCTGTAGCTTCTCCACCATTCATCCATTGCTCAACTCCAGCACCACCATCCTCCAGAACTCAACACCATCAGGCATACCAACTCAACCCTGACTTTTGCTTCATCACCATCTGAACTACAACTCAAATCCACACAACCATTCTCCTTCTTCTACTTATCTGTGAATTCAATTACCATTGCAGCCATACACCCCATAGACACATCCTTGCTTCTCATTTAATTCTTGGCCTGGAAGGACCCATTAGCTTTACAGCTCCAATTCCTCCTGCAACTTATTCAATACTGACCTCAAAAAACCACCACCAACACATTTTCTTCTCCATCTTGGCTTTAACACCAGAAACTTCCAATTACACTCAGCTTCACCTAGAACAGCCCTGCAATTCAATGGAATCAACCCACAGACCAGCAACTCGCCCTGCCAGTTTAGTATCACCACCAACAACCTCAAGCTACCACCAGATCGATCTTCCCATCAAGCCTCAAACTGAGCTTCAGTTCTTCACACAGAGAATCACAATTCATTCTCTGTACCAACACCACAAACTCATTCTCTTAATTAGGTATTTCAAATCATGCATCTATGCTCGAGCTCATCATGAATCGAACCCAGAGACCATCTTCACTAACAAACCCTATCATCTTCAACATCTCGCCTCTGTCGAGCTTCCATGACTTCTTCTTCTAACCCATTTCACCGAGCTTCACATAGCGGCCACCATTATCGATTCTCAATCCCAGTCGATTCCAGCGAACTATTCAATCACCTCCAGATCCATTATCCGATTGATTACAGCCACATCAAACTCTACCCATTTCGATTGGCCATCATCTCGATTCAAGACCCAACAGCAATCTCTCGATTCTACTATCTCTGAGCTCCTCTCCATCTGTTCTTGATTTAATCCTTCAATCACTCAGACTCAACAGCAGCCATGACTGCTCGATTATTTCAGGTGGAAGAAGAGAATGATTGAGAAAGAGAGCTCTTCTTCTCGATTTAGGTTAAGTATTGGGTTGGTTATTCAGTGTCTGGTCACTGTGATAAGGGCTAACCTGATGGCAGCCCCTTAACCTGGACTAGACTGCGTTTAGTATTCCTCCCAAAAGTGGTTGCCCCTTAACCTCAACTGGGCTCCATATATTATTCCCTCCTTGGTGAAATGACAATTTTGGCTCAAATAGGGTGATTTCTTCTTCTTTTCCTCCGCGCGACTCCAAAGTAGCTATAAAACTCAAAACAAGCGTAAAATACATAATTTACAAGAAAAATTAGCAAAGAAAGCATAAACTACTAGATAGTAAATTAGGTGTATTTTACACCTATCAAATTCCCCCACACTTAGACTTTGCTAGTCCTCGAGCAAATCAAACCAAAACTCACAACTTCAAAGCGTTCAAGCGTCACAAGCATCCAAAGAGTTATGAGGACATAGAGTTTATGCATGCTAGTAATAAGAAGTTAGAAATACTAAAGAACATATTCTCATTCTTAAATGTTGAGTGAGAAATAACCACACCATAATGAGAGAACGCGTGTTTGAGAAACGATCAATAAGCATTTCGCCTCGACTTCTGCCTCACCAAAAAGGATTTTATGATAATTGCACTCAAAAAGACGGCTTTTTTATGGTTCTCACATGTGTGCAAGTAGGAATGAAGAGAGAAATCCTGCGACACGTTGAATGGTGGGAAGGATAACTTCCGAAATATTTTAAAAACCCACATCTTTTAATATTTTGAAAAACCATTTTTCTGACGATCTCTAAGAAAGGAAATCAACCATTATTATCGAGGATGAGATTACTTACTTACCTTCACATCCGATTGCCAATTATGATAACACCACTCTCACGGCATCCAATAGAAACGTCTTCCGCTCCTCGTCTTTAACTTCTTGGTCTTCGGTTTCAACTATTAATGATAAACTCTCGAATTTCATAAATCCTTGACAATTTTTAACTCTTTACCTTGAAATCCTTGTCGCTTGAAACTTTCTTATAAATTTTCCTTCCCCACGGCTCATTCAATAAGAACAAATATTTCTCTTGTTTTTCTCTCTCTTTTTTTTTTTTTTTTTTTTTTTTTTAATTAAAATTGAAACAAGAGAAATTAAATACAAAAATAAACCATGGCCGTGGGAGAAGTATTTTACCGCTTGATTCTTCACAACTTGTATCGTCTTGAAATCATAAACTTCAAAAATTCTCACCTTTTAATTTTCTTCGCTTTCATGAATAAGTCTTCATACTTGAATATAAAATTACCTCATTATATTGTAAGTCTTCAACATATATGTAAAAATACGCTCTTTGTATGTTGCTTTACTTGTATTTGAAATTTGCTCTTTTTCTCGTTCCGTTGCTTTGTAAACCTTAAACTTTTCCAACTTTCCTTGTAGATTTTGATGTCGCTCCTTGTTGATGATGAGAGTGTTTCTATGGATCCGTTGTTGTCGCGAGAGAGAATGGTGCTAACCGCAAATCGAACTACAAGAAGGAAGCTTTCATCCATGGACGTCACCCTCATGATTGACAAAATTAGCACTCAAGAGATCAAAGAGTAGTGCTTCTATTGGTGGGAGGTTGGGTAGCTCACCATTCTACCCGGAATTAACGTACGGACACACACACTCAAAAGAAGCTCTTTAGTAGATGGAAGAATTCTGGTCGGTGCCTCACATGATATGAATATGGGTAGTCTCCACTAATGATTGATCAGCAACTCTAATAACGCCTTTCTCCCTGCACCAAATTCGCATCACCGGCATGATTAAATCCATTATTTAACACTCAAACAAGCAAGAAATCCGAATCTAGTTCCCTAACATTTCCAAGTTCAATTATGTCGGTCAAAATCTCTATGTAAGCATACCTAGAAGTATGCTAGTGACTCTAAAATCTTTAAAAGTTGGAATTTTAAGTAAAACTTTTTTTTTTTTTTTTTTTCAAAATTTTTTAATTTTTTTGTAATTTTTGTTTTAAAAACATGCTTAACCACTCCCCCACACTTAAACCTTACATTGTCCTCAATGTAATTGAATCCTCCTAGTAAAGTCAAGGTGGGAAATTTTAACATGATAAGAAATAAGAAAAAGAAATAACAAAAAGCAAAAGGATAAGAAATACAAAACCGATGGGTTGCCTCCCATTAAGCGCTTGTTTTAAAGTCGACGGCTGGACTTAGCTCTTGCGGCACATTACTCCTCCAGAGGGAGTGCATCTCCAAATGAAAGTTCATCCAAATTCACATAAGCGATGTTCTCATAGTATGGCTTCAACCTATGACCGTTGACTTTGGAAACCGAATTGTCTCGAAGACTAGTAATTTCAACTGCACCATGAGGAAAAACATTAGTAACAACATATGGTCCAATCCAACGGGACCTTAACTTTCCAGGAAATAATTTAAGGCGAGAATGATATAAAAGGACTTTTTGTCCCACGATGAAACTTTTACGAGAAATCATCTTGTCATGAAAAAGATTGGTCTTTTCTTTGTAAATACGGGCACTCTCGTAAGCATCATTGCGTATCTCCTCTAACTCATGTAATTGTAACTTCCTTTGTTTCCCCGCTTCATCATACTCCATGTTGAATTTCTTTATCGCCCAATAAGCTTTATGTTCAAGTTCAACCGGAAGATGACAAGCCTTGCCATAAACCATCCTATATGGAGACATACCAATTGGTGTCTTATACGCCGTTCTATACGCCCAAAGTGCATCGTTGAGCTTAAAGCTCCAATCTTTCCTTGTGGTATTCACCGTTTTCTCAAGAATGGACTTAATCTCACGATTCGAAATTTCCGCTTGTCCACTAGTTTGTGGATGATAAGGCGTACCAATTTTGTGTGTTATGTTGTACTTCTTGAGGAGAGCGTGGAAAGCCTTCTTGAAATGTGAGCCTCCATCGCTTATCACCACTCTTGGTGTTCCATGCCTATTGAATATGTATTCCCTTACAAAATCACAAACAACTTGAGAGTCATTAGTCTTGGTGGCTCTAGCTTCCACCCATTTCGAAACATAATCAACGGCAAGAAGTATATAAAAATTCCCATTCGAATTGACAAAAGGGCCCATAAAATCAATACCCCACACATCAAAAATCTCAACGGTGAGAATTGGTGTGAGTGGCATTTGATTTCGAGAACCTAGATTGCCCGTTCGTTGACATCTATCACACGATTTACAAAAAACATATGAATCTTCAAACAAGGTGGGCCAATAAAATCCACTCTCGAGAACTTTGAGAGCGGTGCGTTTCGAACCAAAGTGGCCACCACAAGCAAAAGTGTGGCAAAAGGAGAGAATGGATTGAAATTCGGAATTAGGCACGCACCTTCGCATTATTTGATCAACGCCATATTTCCATAAGTATGGTTCATCCCACACATATTGCTTAGCTACCTTCTTAAGTTTCATCTTTTGGAAATTAGACATTGTACTAGGTACTTTCCTTGTCACCAAATAATTCACTATATCCGCATACCAAGGTGTTGATTCTTCCATGGAGAAAAGTTGTTCGTCCGGAAAGCGGTCATGTAATGGAAGTTCCTCTTGAGACATAACAAGTCTACTAAGATGATCCGCAACGGTATTCTCCACACCCCTCTTATCACGAATTTCTATGTCGAACTCTTGTAACAATAAGATCCACCGAATTAATCTTGGCTTAGCTTCTTTCTTCTTTATTAAGTGTCTTAGTGCGGCATGATCGGAATACACAATAACCTTTGTACCCACCAAGAAGAATTTTCAAATTCACACAAATAACTAAAAAGAAAAATCTTAGAAAAGCAAGCAAAAACACAAGTGATGTGTGTGTAGAAAGGTGTCTAGAAGTTGTAGAAAACTTCTCTATTTATAGGCTTCAATATTCTCCAAATCTTCTAAGGAATAGAATCCTTTTCCTTTTGCAATTCAATTTCCAATTCCAAGCTTTTCTCAACTCTTCCACCTTCTCTTTCCAAATTTGAGTCCAATTCTCCATCCAATTCCTAGCCCAAGTCTTCACACCCATGAGAGAAGTCCATAGAAAATTCTCGGATTTTTGCTCGCTTGGAAACTGGGATTGTGGCCGGAATTTGGCCGGAAAACGTCACCGCCGGCCACCTGAAAATTTCTCCGTCGAGAGAATATTCGACGGAATATTCCGTCCGGTCCTCCGTTAGGACTAACGGTCAAAGGTCAAACTTAACGGTCGTCGTCAGTCAATGAGTCAAGGGGTGAGTCACTGAGTCGAACCCAGTCGGCTAGCTAACTCGGCCGACCGGTCCTAGCCGTGCCACTTTGCACAAAGCCAAACTTGTTGCAAAGACAATCATTGTGCATGACCACCATAATGGCTATACCTTCTTATTTCTTAACCGCAAGGCTCCCTCTTCAACAAAGAACTTAGCTTTATACTTCATCTCCATTGCCACCAACAGCTCAAGCACCCTGTAACATTGGCAGCGCATCATTTCACATCCAAACTGCAGCTCCAATGCTAAGACAGCCTCCAACACCACCACTGAACTCCACAGCCTTCACTGTTTTCACTAGCAGCATTCAAACTCAATTTCATTATTTCGATTCAGAGTTCTGCACTCATTGCAAGACACCCGATTATAACCATGTCACCGCACCATCACCGATGCAGGTCCTGTAGCTTCTCCACCATTCAGCCATTGCTCAACTCCAGCACCACCATCCTCCAGAACTCAACACCATCAGGCATACCAACTCAACCCTGACTTTTGCTTCATCACCATCTGAACTACAACTCAAATCCACACAACCATTCTCCTTCTTCTACTTATCTGTGAATTCAATTACCATTGCAGCCATACACCCCATAGACACATCATTGCTTCTCATTTAATTCTTGGCCTGGAAGGACCCATTAGCTTTACAGCTCCAATTCTTCCTGCAACTTATTCAACACTGACCTCAACAAACCACCACCAACACATTTTCTTCTCCATCTTGGCTTTAACACCAGAAACTTCCAATTACACTCAGCTTCACCTAGAAACGACCACTGCAATTCAATGGAATCAACCCACAGACCAGCAACTCGCCCTGCCAGTTTAGTATCACCACCAACAACCTCAAGCTACCACCAGATCGATCTTCCCATCAAGCCTCAAACTGAGCTTCAGTTCTTCACACAGCAATCACAATTCATTCTCTGTGTACCAACACCACAAACTCATTCTCTTAATTAGGTATTTCAAATCATGCATCTATGCTCGAGCTCATCATGAATCGAACCCAGAGACCATCTTCACTAACAAACCCTATCATCTTCAACATCTCGCCTCTGTCGAGCTTCCATGACTTCTTCTTCTAACCCATTTCACCGAGCTTCACACAGCGGCCACCATTATCGATTCTCAATCCCAGTCGATTCCAGCGAACTATTCAATCACCTCCAGATCCATTATCCGATTGATTACAGCCACATCAAACTCTACCAATTTCGATTGGCCATCATCTCGATTCAAGACCAACAGCAATCTCTCGATTCTACTATCTCCGAGCTCCTCTCCATCTTTCTTGATTTAATCCTTCAATCACTCGACTCAACAGCAGACCATGATTGCTCGATTATTTCAGGTGGAAGAAGAGAATGATTGAGAAAGAGAGCTCTTCTTCTCGATTTAGGTTAAGTATTGGGTTGGTTATTCGATTGTCCGGTCACTTTGTGATAAGGGCTAACCCGATGGCAGCCCCTTAACCCGGGACTAGACTACGTTTAGTATTCCTCCCAAAAGTGGTTGCCCCTTAACCTCAACTGGGCTCCATATATTATTCCCTCCTTGGTGAAATGACAATTTTGGCTCAAATAGGGTGATTTCTTCTTCTTTTCCTCCGCGTGACTCCAAAGTAGCTATAAAACTCAAAACAAGCGTAAAAATACATAATTTACAAGAAAAATAGCAAAGAAAGCATAAACTACTAGATAGTAAATTAGGTGTATTTTACACCTATCAATTGTTGGTCTTGACCGATTGGTCAAGTGTGTAGGCGGGCCCACGGTGATCGTGTTGACATGCTCTGGCCCCTTTGAGTTTACATCTACACCCTCCATCTATACCTGCGAAGATGGATGGTTGAGATTGTTTTGCGACACATGTAATATGCCGCAAACCCTTATTTAGGGTTTTCCGTCCATAATGCTTGGTATGAACGTCTTTTGGAAAGCAAAGGCCAATGGCCGACCATGCGGGGTCGGCCGTGGGTATTCCATACCTGATTGGGGGTGATGGAATTGATCTGGGGTCATCCAATCATGCTTATGGAGTTGGATGACTGCGATCAGATCATATCCGGACTGATACGGTCGTCCGGATGCTCAATCGGGCTAGTATAACACACCGAGAGGCCTCGATCGGGCTAGTATAACACACCGAGAGGGCTCGGGATAGTATAACACACCGAGAATCACCTGTACGTATTTCGTACATGGTTTCATTATAGTGCTTGGAGGTTCGTGTTATTATTCGAAGAGTAACACTCGGTCGTCATGCCACACCGATAATGAGTACCGGAAATACAAAGGCTGATATGAAATTCACGAGGAAGGGATTGTTGCTACATGCTCCAACCTGGAGGAATTTCATGTATTCACGATAATGGGATTGTTGCTACATGCTCCATTCTTGGTGAATTAAGTGAGGGAGTATCCAACACTTATAAATGGATTTATCTTTTACAAGATGTCGGTAGCATGATTTTTTGGTTTTTTACAAATTTAACCTTAAACGAAAATCCACCATCAACATTAAGTCCCCCGCCTAGCACATAATGGTTACACTATTGTGTGGTAGGCATGAGATGGTGACATACATATATACTTTGAAATGACCAAGTCAGTAAGTACGTATTTAGGATAGTCGGGCGTTGCCTGAAACTGGTTGGTTACGATTAAGGATGCGAAGGAAAACGGGGACTTGGTCGGGTGAGCCGCTCGGTTCCTCTTGTGCATATTTGAGCTCGGCCACTTCTTCAAGTGTACTTCCTTCACCATACACGGCTCTCCTCAGTTATATCTGATAAGCCTCATCGATTGTTATCCCGAATTAGCAGCCTTCATAGGTGGTAAGTAAAGATTCCTTTTCCTTCTGGGATTATGTCGACTTGTGAGATTATAAAGAATCGTCTCACGTGGTCGTTTATTCTATGTCCCACGTATCTCAGGTACTGCTCTGATTTTCTGATTAACTGATCGATGGATTTGATGATCTCCTTTTCTTTCTTTTTTTTTGTGTGATCATAACTCCCTCTCCTTTGCAGTTTATCATGGAAGCAGTGGACGCTCATTCTGTTGCTTCCCCAGAAAGAAGTTTTGAAGTCGACAAGCCCGAAAACCATGTGCACGAAGAAGTAATGGCTAGGATTGATCTTCCACTTCGCGAAGTCGGCCGTGTTATACAGGGGATGTCTATCTCCCACCTTCGTATTGTCAGAGGACGTATCTGTGCACTTTCAGCTACAATTGACATGGAGGAGCGGCGGAGGCACGAGGAAACGCTGCAGACACTAGTAAGCGCAAGGGCGAGAGAGATTTGCGGCGCGGTTGAAGAGGCGGAGAGTTGAGCATGAACGACCTCGAATGAAGGCAAGTGTGATTACCCGGTTCGGGACGGCGTGATAATTCTTGACTCAAACGAAGGAACACGAAAACACAAAGCAATTGGTACGGCTCCTAATGTTGATGCGCTTTTTAATGCTCCCGCCGGTGATATTTGGATGGAGTGCGGCTTGCTGTTTGCGGAGACGTCGATGCGGCCGAGGGAGATCCGGAGAGGGAGCATCAACGGGTGATGGAGCTGACGGTGATGTGGCGAGACCGCCCTCTTGATGACTTGAAATCTCTTTTGTTTTTCTTCTTTCCAAGTATATTCTCTGTGCTCGAACATCTTCCTTGTACTCGGTGGCGGTGAGTTCAAGGTCTTTCTTCCATTTGATTGTTTGAATAAAGTTTTCTTTTATAATATTTTGTCAAGACGCAACCAATCCTTCTCGGGTGCAAGGGTGCGCCTTCGCATATAGTTCTTAATGATAAAAGAAACAATATTATAATGGAATATCCACGGACTGTGCTTAGATGTAAGATCTTCTTGGCTTTCTTTGGGGCGGATGTCTCAAATCATTTTCCTTTTGTGCACACGTTCTATTTCCTTCTTCTGTGAGATATTTGCTTAGGGTTCCCTTTCTTGCTCCAGTGGTTGGTTTAGGCTGACTCGGGAACTTGTGTTTTTAGGAGTAAAGAGGCTCTCAAATGAAAATAATGCTTCAATTGAAAATTGAAAATTGAAACCCTAACTATGAATGCAAGTATTGCAATCATTTTACGGAGGAATTACAAATATGATATGGAATTGTAAAAGGAAATACGGTTGGAAAAAATAGCACTGGCGCTTTAAAGGGTGGAAACGGCTGGAAGGTGATAGCACAGATCTTAAGTTCGGTAGGGTTCGAGCCATCGTGAGTGAATTGTTATGCCCTCTAGTTTATCGGCGTTGATGAGCTTGCGATGGCCGCCTTAGGATAACATCTCATACTGGTATGGTTCATCTTCTCTTCCGGTGAGTGAGTCGGGTGGAGTGATCATTTTCACCGTCATGCTCCCAACCTTGAATGTAGTCGTCTTTGTAACCGAGATCTCCAATTCCAAATGGGTTTGGTCGTGCGGATACTTGGACCTTGGCCTTATCGTCTTTTACCAAGACAAACCTCTCGCTCTTGATAAAACATTTGAAAGGACTGGCTTCCCATTCACATCTCCTAGCCGGGGTTGGTTCGTTGGTTGGAGTCAGTCCCCGGGACTTGTCAGGACGAGGGGCGGTAAGTTGTAAGGAAGGTTGCGTGACGAGACTTACTTGAGATCGGAACTTTTCGGCGTATCTTGACAAGGCTTTCTCCAGGAAGTTGTGTCACATTGGCAAGTTCTTGGCGCGGAATAGACGAGCCATCGGGAGGTCCGGAAGGCGTGTTGGAGATTCTTTCGTGTGTCGAAACCGGCGGAGACGGACTCCGGTGTTGCTTTGTTTCGTGCATCCAAGGGTGTCCCCGAGGATCATGTCGTAGTTGGGGTGATCTTTGACTATGTAGAACTTTTCTTGCGTCGAGGCATCACCCAATTTTACTTCCGGATCAATATATCCGTATGCATCCACAGGCTCTCCCTGTTGAATCGTTAACCACGGTCGGGTGACGGGTAGCTTCTGCTTGAAATCTTTGCCGCTCTCGGGGTCTTGACAGGTAATGATGTTAAATTCGGAGCCGTATCAATCAACACGCTATCGAATTCAACGTTTCTCAAGCGAGTGACGGTTAGGAGTCCCCGTTTCCATTGCTCATGTCTTTCGGGAAAGACTGGGTTCCCCGGACCGCTACCGGATGTAAACGCCTTCCCGACACAACGTGGTTGAGGGCCGCAAATATGTCTTGGCGCTGTCCTTTGGAGAAGTACAAAGATTTCACATATGTGCTCCATCATAGATTGTACGGTCTTGCGAACGAGAATCCCCGAGAAATCATGCGGTTCCACGGGTAAAGGGTCTCTATGAACACCCTCGTTTCCAAGTGAAGTTCCCCTGTCTCTACCTTTTCCCTGAATATTTGTTTCAACTTTGTTGCAATCTTTGGTTGGATGATGGACGAACTGTGGTAGCAACAATATCTAGGATCTGCCATTTCTTCCTCGGTTGGAGGACGTCGATAGGGGCGACTTTACGCCGTCGTCTTGGATCCACGCTTCCAAGAGCTCTATCACTTCATTCATGGGAAAGGGAAAACCGTGTCTTTAGTGTTTTGTGCGGGGAGTTTTGTCTGTTCCTTTTCGAGACGAAGTCTTGTGTGTCGAGGGATGTCCGCTTGGTTTGTTATTCCGAAGCTTTCCTCTTTTCTCCTCCGCTTACCACACTCACAGAAGGACCAGTGTTGTATTGTTTGTTCGTGAGACGCCTGCTTCCTCGACTTTCACGCAAATCTTCACTTCGAACAACTCGGTTCTTTCTAGTAGTCTTTGGTGCGATTGTTCTTGAACATTTTGCGGCTTCGTGGAGTTCGAGAGAATGTTTGAAAGCCTGTTCTCCAACGATTGCGGTATATGGGTATCATCCCATTGATGCATGATTCCACCAATTGTCGTTGGGTGGCATTAGGATCGTGACAATCCGTGCTTGGGTTACGAATCTTTTAACGAAGTCGTTGGGATGTTCGTTGTTCGTGGAGAATTCTTCCCTGTGTCCGAAACGTGATTTGTTCGGACACGAAAAATACTTCTGTAGAAAGCACGACCATCTCGCTCCAATTGGATATCTTTGTTAGGCGCAATGTTGTTGTACCAGTGTATGCCCTCCCCGAAGTGAGTGATTTTGAGAATTCTTTTAGGCGTAAAACATGATTGTATTCATGTTCCCCCAAGGCTTCCAAGAATCGAGAAATGTGTTCACGAGCATTACCGATGCCGTCGTAGAGGAGAACTGGGAGAGGTGTAACCTCTTGGAAGAGGGATTCGTTGCATATCTTGAGGGTATGGAGGTTGGTGTTGGTGTGCATCCGTCGATTTCCTTTGCCTCGGTTTTGAAGGAGTCGTTCTAGATCCTCACGTATGATGAAGTTGGGTGTCTGGTCCCTTTCTCTTGAACATTCAGGGGCAACACGAGCTTCTGTCCGAGTGGAAACGCCTGCTCCAGGTGAATTGAAGGCATCTCTTGTTGGCTCCAAAGATTGACGTGAATCCTGCGGCAATCGTTCAGTCAAGGTCTTGAGGAAAGTAAGTACCTCCTTCTGAGTTGCGGCCATATCTGTTTGAGTCTTAGCAAGAACTTCTGTTTCTCCATCAAGTCTCAACGGTAATGGACGGTGGTACTCCTCCTCTTGTGCCTCCGGATCCTCGTCCCCGATGGAGGAGTGAAAGTTGTCGCTACGGTGACCACCGGAGGTGTTACACTTAAGGAAATCTTTGGGATTTGCGGCCGTGCTTCTCTACGGCTGCAGTGATGGGGGGTCACACCTACCGGGATGTCTCCTTCTCGCTAGTGTTGGTGATAGAGGTAACGGCTCCTCGAGATATGTTGGCTACGGTAGCTCCACCGGCAGGTACTTGACACCGTGATTGGTACCCACACTTGCCCCATCGTAGTTGATTCTTTGATCCGGACCTTAATTCCACCATCTTGAAATGAATTGTTGATTGAATTGATTCTAAGATCTACCCTTTTGGAAATTGATAAAAATTGAATCGAAGAAATTGACTTTAGAACCGAGAGATTAATCTCCCACTTGTGGTCGCCAATTGTTTATGGGTGAAAACTACTCCTGCAGAATTTGGTAATTTGGGGTGTGGATGAGGAATGAATTTAAACCTTTAAACAAATGCACTGCGCGGTGAGTGCTTGTAGATTCGAGAGATCAATCTGTGCAAGTCCGGCCTAAACCAAGAAATGGCCGTTCCAGACTTGTTTCGGTCACAAAGTGAAAGAGATGGGGTTGGTCTTAGGGAGGGAAGCGAAGAAGGTGTTGAGATTGTGAAGGTGTTGGCTTGCTTATGACTTGTATGTGAAAGATGAAAGGGCTTGCCGTTGATGCAAGCGAGCTCTTTGGTGTTTGAATACGATTTGTATTAACACTTGGTTTTTCTGTCTCGTCTGAACTTGTGTTGTTATTTGAAATAGGGCGGAGAACCTATTTATACAAGTCATTGAGCCTCATTCACGTCTCTCGTGGGAAGTGGAGGAAGTGGAGTGATGGAGTAGTGGAGTTGTGCGTCGACCCGGTCTTGCCCACTTCTCCCGTGTTCATCTCTAACTGTCCATGACTTCGACACGTTCTTGTGATGGCGCGTTGCACGCCGCACGCCGTAAACCGCCGGACCAATACCCCGATATGTATCCCCCGATTTGTGACATGATTGATGTCGGAATGTGTGGATCGTGGATCCACGAAAGATAGCATGTAATGCTTGAATTGAATAACTGTGTTATTCGAAGAAAGTCGATACTTGTGAAGTATCATGTGTATTTTATGCAGTGCGCATTATGGTGTGGTAAAGTGATGGGTAATGACGCCTCACTAACCAAATAACTTCACCAAGGTTGTATAACCAAGTCAGTGAAGTTGGACGGATGAGATGATCTTCGAGACACTCATCTGCGTTCGTTAATGAATATTAGGGTTTTTGAAGAGGAGCGCAAGCATGACTCTTGACTTGGTCGAAACCAAGTAATGGAAGAATTTTGGAGAGGACCGACCGGACGTGTATGTAGATGACATTCGGGTGTACACGTCCATGTCTTACCGTCCCATGAAGGTGCGATCTAGGCCACTCAATTTGACCAAGCAAAGAGGAGTGGTTGAGATCGGTTTGCGGCAATCCTTGCCGCAAAGGAGTTGGAGATCGCATGACATTCTCGAACGCGTTTCAAGACGACCCATCTTGGTCTGGTCTTGGTCGATCATACCGGTGTGTAGGTGGTAGGCTGGTGTTCACACCTATACTCCGACTATCCCATGAAAACGTGATCTAAGCCATTCAAATCATCCCAGGTGAAGTTGAGTGGTCGAGATCGGTTGCAATTTGGGAAGTGTAACCACGCATGTTTGGGCGGGCGTTTTGGATTAGCCAGGGCATGGGATGCCTTGGCCGATCGCATGAGGAGGTAGATGAGCCCACGGTGGTCATCTTTGGTATGACCGGTCCTTGCTTAATCTAATCCGTAACCCTCCATTCGTGTCGGGAGAAGATGGACGCACGTGATGATTTGAAACCCTAATTTTGGCTTTCAAAAGCCGTGCGCCACTCCTTGTTTGGGTGATGATTTTGTCACGGCCAAACATTGTTGGTCTTGACCGATTGGTCAAGTGTGTGGCGGGCCCACGGTGATCGTGTTGACATGCTCGGCCCCTTTGAGTTTACATCTACACCCTCCATCTATACCGAAGATGGATGGTTGAGATTGTTTTGCGACACATGTAATATGCCGCAAACCCTTATTTAGGGTTTTCCGTCCATAATGCTTGGTATGAACGTCTTTTGGCAAGCAAAGGACAATGGCCGACCATGCGGGGTCGGTCGGTGGGTATTCCATACCAAGCTGGGGGTGATGGAATTGATGCGGGGTCATCCAATCATGCTTATGGAGTTGGATGACTGCGATCGAGATCATATCCTGATCGATACGGTCAGTCAGGATGCTCAATCGGGCTAGTATAACACACCGAGAGGGGCTCAATCGGGCTAGTATAACACACCGAGAGGGCTCGGGCTAGTATAACACACCGAGAATCGGCTGTCGGGTATTTCGTACATGGTTTCATTATAGTGCTTGGAGGTTCGTGTTATTACGTAAGAGTAACACTCGTCGTCATGCCACACCGATAATGAGTACTTTGAAATACAAGGGGTGATATGAAATTCACGGAAGGGATTGTTGCTACATGCTCCAACCTGGAGGAATTTCATGTATTCACGAGAATGGGATTGTTGCTACATGCTCCATTCTTGGTGAATTAAGTGAGGAGTATCCAACACTTATAAATGGCTTTATCTTTTACAAGATGTCAGCGCATGATTTTTTCGGTTTTTTACAAATTTAACCTTAAACGAAAATCCACCATCAACAACTTGATACGTCATGTGAAAAATTAATATCAAACAGATTTGTCCAATACCAATAAGGTGATAGAGTACTGAGTGCATACAGGGCATTGCAACAGGGGACACATACCACAAGAACATTGCTTCTTTTACTAAGTTTGTATTTTATGCTTCTCTTAGCAAGTAGTCTTATGGAACATGATGGTCAATTACTTCTTATGGAATGACATGTATACAACTATTCTTATATACCTTAGTTTCCGAACGAGCATTTTTCTATTTTGGGAATTAGAAAACTTTTTCAAGAAGTGTTAGTAGACACACGTTCGAGACTTATCAAGATTTGATGATCATCACGCGTTTTAACCATCACCTATATATCTTTGCATTGATGATTGCGAACGCGAGTTGGCCAAAAATTTTAGACATCTAAAGTATTAATATGCATCAGATTGTCCCGATTGAATAACCTCTATTTTCAAGTTGAGAAGATATTATTTGATGAAATAAATCAAGAAAGAAATTCTTTGGGTAAAGTAGTTGTATCTCATTTGTGTACTGGATTTAATTCCAAAATTTATTATAACCCTATATGATTTTTTGCTTTTTCATTATTGGATAATTTTAAAAAATTTGAATTATGGAACAGATTCAAAAATTTAGTTGTGTTAAATCTTTAGATGAAAAAAATGACCCAGTTCTTTTTCATACACGTAGAAAATGTATGATACATGGTTAATATGGTTGTAGGAACCTAATCTCCCTATCTAAGAAAATAGAAATATATTATCAACTAACAGAAAATATAAGTTCATCGTTTATTTTCGGATGAAGGTGGATATCCAAATTATTGTCAGATGTTGTTTCTTACGACCAAATTTGTCAAGAGTGCTTAATTGTCACATCAATATGGATGTTATTCTTTTTATTATCGCATGTTGATGAGTGTTATGCATCAAATTATACTTATGATGTGTTAAACAATAAACCAACATATTTACGATGGTTAAAGAAAAAATGGATGGGAAAATTTGATTTCTGTGATATGTGAAGAGTCAAGAGTTGTCAAGAATACCAATTATCAAGACCAAGATGCACCAAGTTCAAGCATTATATCATTTTACAAGGAATTATATTGCTCATGAATAAAAATGGGAATCGTTGTTGTTTAGGAACCCAACATCAAAGTTACTGATCCCTGAATATTAATTTGGCAATGCAGGGTTGCACTTATCAAAGGTCTCTGACCATGAATTTGGGAAAACAACTTCAAATCAGACGGTTGTTCTATTCGAATAGATTTTCTGGATTGATTTTAAAAACTTAAACTTATTGCTTTCAGATTCTTCTATTTTATGCTCTAGAGAATAGGAAAATACTATTATTAATTTTTCATTTGTTCGTTTCAAACCACGCTTGCATGTTCTAATTTGTTGGATAAAAATGCTCATCATCATCCACGTAACTCACATTATACTTTTACTGTCATTAACTTAAAAATCAATGATCACCATTTAATTATCCTGGAAGCAACAAATAAAAAGCACACCAAGATAAATATTTTGGAAATCATTATGGTGATACCTAGATAATATAAACCGAATTATATCAATGAGATACCCGGATAAGTATGTTAATAGTACTTTAAAGTATTTTCATGGAACATAAATACCAAATAATGCGTGATGCATGATACTAACCAGAGGTTGAGCCGGGGCCGTAAGGCCCCGGTGATACCTAGTATAATGTATAAAAAAATAAGGCTTAACTTGTTAATAATCTTGAACCGAAATTATCTTTAGTTTAACAAATGATTCAGTAAATCTCTAAAATGAAAAAAATCCACTTGAAGTAGTAATAATAGTATTCGGATGTTTAGAGTAATATTAGAATTAAAAGAAAATAAATATATTTATTAATAGGATACTTCACATTAATAGCAAAACCTAAATACTATTATGATATATTATAATTTTGTGCAGACTCAAATTTAAATCATATTAAATTACCAACGCCAAGATTTAACAAGATATAGTATACAGATTCAATATGAATAAATAAAATCTGTTATATCAATCCTTACGTGAATGTATAATTATATTTAGAAGATTAAGGCTTAATGTACCAACTGGACTATCAACTTAAGAATAATGAGAATAATAACACAGTTGATAAAAATATTTGAGTAATTAAATTGGTAGAAAATTTATAACAGATAATATTTGGAAAATGTATATATGGTATTACAGTAAAGTTAAAATTATCAAATATTATAATTTGATGTGAATCAAATTTGGATCACTTATAGTGATAAAATAAATAAATAATAATAACGGTAAACAAAAAGAAAAGAAAATAAATTTTGATGATTAAATTGCTTAAAATGATGTGAACTATTTATATATTTTACGAAGTAAATTTGTCAGACTTACACCATCTACGATAAAAGTTTAGAGACTAATTAATATTTATACATTAATACTTAGTTAATCCAGCACTGGGGAATAGTGAAGGTTGTGTTTTCTGTGTTCGTAGGAAGGCATTGTTGGGCCTGGCCAACCTTGACAGGGCAACTGCATTCAGATATGAACGATCATAGAAGTCTGGTATAACTCTTTAGGAAACCGATAGATATAATTCCACTTAGAAAGATTAGTAGGATTCTTCCTTGAAGTTAGAGACAGATATCTTACAAAATAGAAATTACTTTAAGAAACAAATTAGACTTCCTCATTTGATAGTTATTAAAGTTAGTATAGTGGTACCTAGAGCTAAATTTTTTAAATCTAAGTCGTAGAAAAACACATAGGGTTGTGTTTCTTTTCTGTTCCTTCAGACTCATTTGAAATGAGTTGGTTTTCGCGTTAAGGTGGGGAGTTTTTGCAGACCAGAAGGATGGTTTGATTTTTTAGGACGAAAATGTATAAGGTGGGGACTTATAGGGTACCCAAATATACCTATGGACCCTATAAGTCCTTTCTCCGAAAGTGATTGTCTATGGACTGAGTCGAGACGATACAACTAATCGGTTCACACTTTGTGTGATCGTCTATGGATACGAGATCGAGACAATACAACAACGAAGTATGTTTACTTGATACAAAGGTTCGGACTTAACCAAACACAATAGAATTGCTTATCAAGTAAATAGGAATTAACGTTTGTGTGATTTAATTTAATTATAATAAAACAATTATAATACGAAAAATAAAAGTAAATGACACAGCAAGATTTTGTTAACGAGGAAACCGCAAATGCAGAAAAACCCCGGGACCTTGTCCAGAATTAAATACTCTCAGGATTAAGCCGCTACACAAAATTACACCTAACTTCGTATAGTTTAGACCAAGTAACTAACCCTATAGTTCACTTAGTTTCGTCTATATTCCCACGCCTCCGACTTGTGAATAAGTCACGTACTTGGAACAATTCCTTTGGTTTGTATTCCAAACAGTAAAGGAACAACAAATCTGTTTGGTATCAACTCTATTCAACCAAGTGATATGAGTCGGACAAAGGCTCTTATGTTTATCTTAACATAAACTCCTTCGTCAGGTCATTAGATCTATCTTATGTTCAATCACCCAAAGGTAATCATTTAAGATTAAGCCAATCAATAACTTTAATCACAAGGAAACGTATTGATGCCGATCTACTCAATTAATCAATCCAATCTACCACATGGATAATTAATTGGATCCTCTTTTACCGAAACAAGTATTGTGCACACCAAAGATTATCAAACCCAAGTCATATTTTCAATATCTTCTTTGTCTTCAAATCTTCTTAAATCTTCAATAAAAACCTGCACACAATCACTTGAATCTCTTGTGATCAATCACGCACAAACGGAGCCTGTTAACAATGGATTATCACAAGATCGTCTTTAGAACTACCAACAACTAAAGATCCCTGTCGAAACTACGAACTAGTTTGAGTGAATCTTATATCAGAAGAGAAGATTCTCAAGAATAAACAAACTAGGTGCAATCAGATTTCAACCACCGTTAGTCAATCAAATCAATCGAAAACAAAGATAAACCGCAATTATCTAGTTTCCCACCAATGGGTCGCGCTAGAGCTTCTCAATCCCAAAGAAGACTTTAAACTAAGCGGCCGTAAGAGATTTCGCCTAATTAGGTTACTCTCCTCTCCGAATAGGCGGCTACACCAGTAAAAACAACAAAAGAGTAAATATGTTGTTACGAAGGATTAGTTTTCTAGAAAGGCAAACTTCTTGTATTTATAGACAAGGAAGTTTGGACACCAAGGAATTTCCAAAACCGAAAATATTCTCAAGATATTCATAAAAGCACAGATTCGGTTTTCATAATTCCTGGAAATGCTCTGTCCAAAAATAACGATCGAAATCTCTCGGAAAATCTAATTAGTAAATGCGCATTACTAATTCTGTAATTTACCTACAAAATGAAATTAATAACCTTAATTAAAAGATTCTTAACTTACTTATGTTTCGATCCGGGGATTCTCTTCCCTTAGCCATTAAGGAATATCTTTGAACAATTATAGAAATAAACATTCACAACACGTGTTCAAAGTTTGTCGACATCTTAACTTTGTAAGTTCTCTTTCACACTTACAACCTTGAAACCGATTTGCCACACTTCCAAACAAGTTTAGAATTGGTTCATCTGACTTTCAAGAACTATGTGATTGATCAAACCAACATTCAATCACAATCATGGGTTTACGGTTCTACCAAAACAAGTTTCAGTTCTACCTCCATGTGAGTACTGTGCATAGTCACACTAGCTCCCCAAAAGTTCGGTTAACTAGGTACTAGGATCGATTCCTCACATATATATGGTATCTAACTTATATGTGTTGCACATGTCCATAGGATCGGTTCTCATTTCGGCTATAAACCTTGCTGCACCCCATACAAGGATCGGTTCCCTTTGATGTACTGTACCCCTTACTATGATCGGTTCCCTTTCCCTTACAAGGATCGGTTCCCTTTCCCTTACAAGGTCAGACATACAAAATCCGATCATACCACAGGTGATTACTAAAGATCGGTTTTACTAATAAAAGTTATACCAATACATAAGTCAGGCCTTTGTGAACAGTTCTACCAAGAACACAACAAGTTGTGATCGGTTATACTCTATCACACATATTGGTTATTCATAAGATATGCAATGAATAACAAAACCAATAACACCTGGCAATTTCCTTTTTAGTTCACAAACAAGTTTATGAACTTACTTCCTTAGAACACATGTAAACACTGTTCCATAGGATGAAATCCTCACCTCATACCCATACATAATCACAATAGCATTCAAATGATTATGGAGATGTCTTATCTACAAAGTTTAATGGTTCAGCAATAAACCTCGTATTGTATTCCTTAATACTATGTCTATCTAGAGTTCAAATATGCTTCGCAGTTATGTTTTCAATATGCACGACTTGAAAGATACGTTAGGGAATGAAACAACTCAAGTCAAATATCATTAACCTCAAGTGGAAGGATGATTGTTGTCGTTGTAGCTCCTTGCTTCTTCACATCTTCAAGTCTTCGCAATACTTGTAATGTCTCATATCCTAATACTTTCACAAGATAACCTATACGAATTGTGAATCTGACTCACCTGAATCAGTCGTGTTGACTGAGTTAAATCTGTAACCATGGTTTGACCCGTTTTGACTCAGAGACTTGACCATTGACCCTGGACTTTGACTTAGCGTGGACTGTTAGTTGACCCCTTTGGTTGTTATTGACCGTTAGTTGACTCTGGTGTACTGGACCTTAGATTAATGGGCTGGTTTGATGGACTTGGCTTAGGATTATTTTACTTATTTTGATGTATTGGACCCTTATGGTCTGATTTACCATTTGATTCCTTCTACAAAGTTGTAGATAGGCATAAGACTTATGTAGTGGACTGTAGAATCAATCCAATTCAGTTAGTAAACCTTAGCTATGCTAAAGATAGAGAATGAAAAGGTATAAAGTCATAAATGGGCTTAGAACCATTAGTTAGACTTGTATGATTCTTGTGTGAGCCATTTTGGCTAGTCTCTTAGACTTCTTGTGTGATTAACAGTTAGTCTATATTAACAACGATCGATTCAAAGGATGAACCAAAAGGATCGTGGATCTTGAGGTAGCGTGTCTTATCATCAAAATAGGTGGGAATATATATTTAACTCTTTTGTGATCATTGTTGTTTTCTTTTACAAAAGTTTATGTTCATCAAACTCATGCATTGCCTGATTGTACATTTATGCATTGTTTAATTTGAGTTTTGTAAGATCTGTTGATTCTTTGAAGCTTTCCATGGATTGGAAAGGACCTGTAATGTTTTGTTTGTCTATATGAATTGTATGGGAAATCAGAATTTTCACGTGTGGTATATAGGATGCGCTCCTTCACATTTATACCTACTTTCTTTCGAGCTTTTATGCACATGGCTAGGGCGATACACCACAATATTATTATTAGGTGCTGGAATTTGGCATTGAATATTATACATTGTTTGAAAGAAGGAGTTTGTTCCATATACATGATTTTTTTACTTCAGTGACTTGGTCGTTATTTAATGTTTGGGAAAACATGTATTGTTTTCCAAATCTTGCCTTTGATTACTTAAAAGTTAAATGTTATTTCTACCGGGCACCCCTTTTAGGGATGATGTGCTCACACATTCCCACTTTCAGTTTTAGAGACAGATCGAGTTGCGCAACGGACGTTTCCACGAGTTGAGTTCGTTAGTTGGTTAACTTCGGCTATGTTTATTATGTTGTATATATATTTGTAAACCAAATGACTAATGTATCTTTATCATTTGAAAGGAGTTCTTATATATATTTCAGAGAGGGGTTAAGTTTTGTAACAGATTTCTTAATTGAATGTTTAGGTATATGATTTAGATCCTTAATGCCTCTTTATTTAGTTAATCTATCGGATTAGTCAGCTGCTAGCTGCGGGGGCGCTACAAGATAAATGCACCATCATGTGGATACTTATAACAAATAATGGAGGAGGAAAGTATTTTTCCAATACACAGATTGCTTCCACTAGAGTAGCTTTTGCTTATAAAAGTTGTTCTCTGTTGATAACCATCGCGCACAAAATTTTGAAAAATAAACTTATCCGAAGAAGAGAAATCCGCAGATCTTTAGGTAGTGAAGGTGATGCATGAACCAGTAACGGAAACAAATGTTGCATAAGGACATGATAATCATGAGGCTTGAAGTTGTTTAGCTCAGGAGGATCAACACTGACGCTATTTCGAAGATTTAACAAAAACCAGATGGCACCTTTAAGTTCTTCAATTTAGTACAAAATGCAAGTTTCTCTTTTTTCGTCATTGCAAAAGGAGCATTTTCCATTGTTGTTTTACCAGACACATCATCCACTTTCAACCATTGCTTCTTTTTAAACCCCATTGCTTCCATATCTCTGCGCGCATTAGGACTATCATTTGACTTGTTTCCACCCATGATCGTGTTAACAAGATGCTCAGTTATGTTTTTCTCTGTATGCATAACATTTGTATTATGTTGCACCAGATTTGAACTCCAATTCGGCAGATCATAAAGAATAGATCTTCGAGAAAATAAGGACCGGTCATGAACCTCTGCTTCTACATCAGCATCAGTTTCCCCTTCAGGTATTCTTTTGGGTTTCAGTCGACTTGCTACCGATGGTTGTTTTCCCTTACCAACCTTGGTTCTAATATTAGCTACAATCTCTTGAACCTGAAACCCTGTCAGTGGCCATGGTGCTGAACCGTGCTCTACCCCTCACAGGAAATTGGTTTTATCATCTCGATACTTATGCTTTGCTCGCAGCCATCTTTGGTGTCCCATATAAAAAATATTCTTAGTGAATGTAAGATGTTCAAAAACTGTTCCTTCTCCACAAGTTGGACAAGAATAGTAACCATGAGTGACACATCTAGCTAAAGTCCCTAATGCCGGAAAATCATGAATACCCCACAATAATCTTGCTCCCATCAGAAACTTTGTTTTAGTGAAAGAGTCGTACGTGATTACACCTTCATTCCATAATTGTATCAATTCCTCTATTAGTGGTTGCAAGTATACATCTATGTGTTTCCCTGGTGCTTTTGGGCCTGATATGAGCAAACATAACATTGTGAACTCTCGTTTCATGCACAATGAAGGAGGAAGGTTGTAGGGACACATAATTACAGGCCAACAACTGTGATTAGGACCGAAACACCCATTCGGGTTGAAGCCATCAGTTGATATCCCTAATGTTACATTCCTTGGATCCTTGGAAAACTTCGGTGAAAAATTATCCACAGATCGCCAGGCTGAATAATCGACTGGATGACGCATAAAATTTCCATATGACTGTGCTCTGGAATGCCAATACATTGCCTCTGCTATCCATGGTATACTATAGAAACTTTGCAGCTTTTTTATCAACGGAAAATGTCTTAACGTCTTGCGAGCAACTTGCGTAAGCTTCCTCTCGTCATTAAATACCTTCTCATTCCTAGGTTCTTGACACATAGGACACATAACCAATGATGCATGATCCTTCCAGTATAAAATACAATCATTGATGCATGCATCATAGGTTAAGTAGTCCATCCCTAGTTCTTGTATCAACTTTTTTACATCATGGAACTTACACGGCAGTGTATTTCCATCAGGAAGCAACTCCTTAAACAATTCTAAGAGTGCAGTGACACCATTGTCAGAAAATCCATATTGGGTCTTTATGTTATTTAGTTTAATAGCAGCATAGAATGGTGTCTTTTCCTTAGAACATGTAGGATATAAAGGTTGTCAAGAACGCTCATAAAAATCTCTTTTTTTCTTACTACTACTAGTTCCATTATCATTGTGAACCCTACTGTGTACGCCAACATTCTCATCTACACTACAAGCATGATTAAATTTCTCAGCAAAATCTTTCACATCGTCAGCTGAATTTCCTAGATTGTCAACTCTGATTCCTACGTTGTCAACTGCAACTCCTACATTATCATTTCTGGGTTTATCTTTATGTGACTTTTCTCGGGGCTTACTCGGTCTTTGGCCGGATGCCGATCGCTGAATATTTATTAATAATTCATGAAATTCAGCTGACAATTAGTCATGAAACAGAGTAATAAAATAAATTGAGTATCTATTACGAATCCATGGAATCCAGCTGAGGATCAGCCATGGAACGGGGTGATGAGATAAGATGATTATCTATTACTAATCCATGGAATCCAGCTGAGGATCAGCCATGGAACAGAGCAATGATATAAAATGATGATCTATTACTAATCCATGGAATCCAGCTGAGGATCATCCATGGAAAGGAGTAATGAGATAAATAGATTATTTTCTAGGAATTCAGTTGATGAATGACACGCTAGAATTAAAACTACACCATTTTAAGGGATTCGTAACCAAGTTTTGCAACGGCAGTAGGTCGGTTACGAAATTTTCGTTGCGAATTCCAGTTGCTAATTTTTCGCAACAGAGGAATGCCGTTGCGAATTTTGCAACCTCACAAGCAAGGTTGCTAATTGCAACTGCGCTTGGTTCAAGCGTGCGAACCACTTGCGTGGTCGGAACACTAGAGCTGATAAACACGCCCCAGTCAAACTTCGGTCAAGACTTCTTCTTTTTTTTCCCACCCTTAATCCAAATCTAGGGTATATCCTACCCTTATCGAATTCCCTCTTCATTTTTCTCCGCCAAACCACAGAGGCTCAGTCTCTCCTCCCTCTCCTTTCGTCTCCATCTCCATTTCTATCACGATCTGCTCGATTGAGCTATTTTTTTTTTCTCTCAATCTCTCAAATCTATCATCGTGTAGAATCGTATATCATCGTGTATAATTTTTGACATAGTTTTTAGGGTTTATAGATTTAGATTTATAGGGTTTCAGTTGTGATTTTTAGGGTTCAGGGATTTGATTTCTAGGATTTAGAGATTTTGATTTAAGTTTATCGAATCCTAGGGTTCCATTTAAGTTTTTCGTTTTTAGGGTTTAATGTTTGATTTCAATTTTTCGATTTCACTTGTGAATCTGATTCTTTCAATTTCATTTTTATTATTTCTTATTTCTTCTTTCCATTTTATGGTTTGTTGTTTATCTGAATCTAATACCCCCCCCCTTTTTTTTCCATGTTAGGGTTTGTCAAGATTGAAGAATCGAAGTTCGGTTACAGAGGGATCCAAATATCGCAACAACAACACACTTGCGGAATCTTCATCAACAACGTCGCGAAAATGTCGCAAAGTGATTTCAGAAATGACGATAACGTAAACATGAAGAAAGTACGAAGATCTTGCGAAAACTAGAGTGTCTGCGAGATTTAACATTTATACTCTTGCGAGGATGTCGCAAGGTAAATCCGAAATTAAGGGAAATATTAGTTGTACATGAGCTGTCATCCACTATGTAAACACTATATAAAGAGGAGAGCAGGAGAGAGAAAGGGGGGGATACACATTTTAGGAGAGAGATATTATTTGAGGAGAGAGATATTTTTAGAGAGAGATTTTATTTTCTTTATCATCTTCTTCCCTAAAACTAGATCTAGAGCTCCACAAAATATCCATTAATGGAGATTGTAAATGTAATATTAATGTAACCTCAACAATCATAGTGAAAAACCCTAACCCCGTGGATGTAGATCACATTGATCGAACCATGTAAATCTTTGTGTCCATTTTTCAATTTTAGCACTTATTTCCTTATTTTGATTATGAAATAGATTTAGATCTATGAAATATTATGAGGGTGTAGTGTGGGTTTTCTGCAACTACAAGTTCATTGGAGCTTGAAGAATAATGGTGAGTTGGTTCGGGAAGAACTAAGAAGGTATATCCAACTATGAAATTGTTTTGATTATTTTGGTTCCTTTTATATTTTCTTTCCATTTTATGGTTTGTTGTTTATCTGAATTTAATGCTTTATCAGACATTGATGTTCTATCAGACATTTACCTATTTCAGATATTTTATCAGGCATTGATGTTCTAGTCCATTTCTTTTTATTCTCTTATCATGTTCTCAATGTGATATTTGGTTATATTTTGCAGTTTGGGGAAGACTTTACAGTCAATCACATTAATGTATAATCTTCTTCGGCAGGGATTTGATGGAGAGGCCATGGCTAAAAAGGCAATAATTGTCACTCCTACCAGCCTTGTAAGTAATTGGGAATCTGAAATTAAGAAATGGTTCGTAGATAGACTTCAACTTATTGCTCTTTGTGAGAGCACCAGGGATGATGTTGTTTCTGGAATAGACGGTTTCATTAGACTGCGCAGTCCATATCAGGTAAGTATAAGATTATCTGTCTTGATAAGCTATTACTTTTAGCATTCTACTGATTCATTCTATATTTTACAAGGTGCTAATTGTTTCCTATGAGACCTTCCGAATGCATTCGTCAAAATTTGACAAAAGTGGATCTTGTGACCTCCTTATTTGCGATGAGGCACACCGACTGAAGAATGACCATACACTAACAAATTGGGTACAATTATCATATATCTTTCCTTGTATTATCCTGGTATGTATAAAATACTGTTTGTCTATCCTTAACTCGAATATGGTTGTTTTGAATTCGGGCATTAGGCGGTCTTTCATGCAACCGACGCATATTATTGTTAGGGACCCCGATGCGGGTAATAGTTCTTAATCTAGCTTCTTGTTGTAGTTGAATTTATGTCTCTCGATAACATAGTTTTACCTATGTTGATTTTTTTATTAATGGCGTAATGATGCGGAAGAGGTCTTTGCGATGGTTAATTTTACCAATCCAGAATCTTGGGGATCTTGCATATTTTCGACGATACTATGAGGTGAGTGTATTGCCTTTTTTTTTTGTATTCATTGTTATTAATGATCTAGATGATAGATGTTGGTAATGTGACGTTTCCTCTATTTTTGAACTCATCAAATGAAGTCATCGATAATTTCTAGAAGAGAACCTACAGAATGAAGAAGAAGAGAAATCTTAGCGTTGAGCGATCTGAATTAAGCAAAAAAAGTAAATCGAGTAATCTTGTTTCGATGTGTGAAACAGCTTAATGATCCCCCGGGCTTGTGATATTCTGTTTTTATTTCTCTGTTTCTACTATTGTGGTTTTCGAATAAGCAGCAGTTAACCTCGTCTTTTCTACGCCCGTGGATTTTCATTTCAGTTTATTTTGAGGAGGACCAATGCTTTGCTATCAAATCATCTACCACCAAAGGTAATTTAACAATTTCAGTCTACTTGATGTGTTTTGCAACGCCATTTCGCCTTTTCAAATGTCCTTATACACTTGCATAGTTTTCAGTTTTGCGATGTTACACGATATTTTTGATACAATTTGCACCCCATCTTCACCTTTATAAGTTTGTCCTTAACATTACGTAGGTGGAGTCAGTGTAGGTTAGACTTAGGGACACTATAAGAGTAAATAACCACCTGCATGACCCTAGCTAATCAGAAATAAGGTGCAAATTACACGCCTCGTGGATTGTACCAAGCAACATCATTGACAGTGTTTCTTTGATTATTAAAGGCTACGCCATATGTTATGGGAACATCACTGGAATGTGAACGTTCACATATGATACTTAATCCCTTATCTTAATCATCACTAGAAATTGGTCACTTAATCCCTTATCTTAATCATCTCAAATTCTCAAGAGTGGCATTTGTTTGATATACTACACCTGAAATTTATTGCTTTGAATTTGTCTGCAGATAGTTGAAGTTGTCTGTTGCAAATTGAGTCCTCTTTAGTCAGAATTATATAACCATTTTATACATTCCAAAAATGTATGTCTTTTTCTTTTCATTTGTCCATTTCAAATGGTTGGAAAACTTCTTTGGTAAATTAATGTAATATAAATTTCTCTAATTATTATCCTTTCTCGTTGGTCTCTTCTTTCGAGTTAAGCGAGCAATATCTCGAAAAGGCAAAACAATCAAAAATTTTGGCATATATTACTGCTTTGAAAAACTTTGCAATCATCCTAAGATAGGGTATCGGTGGAGAGTACTCTCTTTGTTAACAGATTGGTATTTGTTGTGTGATCTTACACTTATGCTTCTTCCGGGGATGCAAAATAAGCTCATGTACTCTTGTGTTGGTTGTGGCGTATTTATCATTCTCTATGATAATCCACGGATGTCGACTTTACACCACTAGTAAGCATTATAGAGAAGCAAGGTGTAGTCAAGTAGAGGTCAATTTCAAAGCATGAAATATAGTTTAGTGCAACATAAAAACCGTATAACTAATTTATTGATTTTCCTTCATCGGATGAAGTGTTCTTTTTTTCTTTCTTTTTTTCTCTTTTTGTGTTCCCATTTAGGATGACGGAAAACAAAGCTTAGAACTAATTAGTTTCCACTTCCTATCCTAATTTGTAGAAAATACTCAATTTGTTTATTTCTCCGGCTATACTTATTCTTCAAGGCTTTTGTTTTTGCTTTAAAAATATCATACATGTTATGTTACTCTGTTTTAGATATTCTTTACTTCGATAATTAATATTATGTTCACTTTAGACATCTTCTTTTCAGCTTATCTATGATACGATCAAAAGTGGGTCAGGAACGTCTGGATTTGAGGATTGCATTCGATTTTTTCCTCCTGCAATGTGTTCTGGAAGGTATATATTTACCTTACATTTTCTATCTCCTACCATCTTCCGCAAAATATTTCTAATTTTATTGTAAACACTGTAAATTTTAGATCTGGAGCATGGACCGGTGGTGATGGGGTTTAAGGTTGAACTTTTCTGGGAAGATGCATGTTTAGCTCGGTTCTTTGGCCCAATTGCGTAGAAAAGCCTGATGACCGTATT
This sequence comes from Papaver armeniacum, assembly GCA_023531295.1. NCBI lineage: Eukaryota > Viridiplantae > Streptophyta > Magnoliopsida > Ranunculales > Papaveraceae > Papaver > Papaver armeniacum. The sequence goes on along the minus strand of JAJJWW010000238.1, from coordinate 18,353 downwards.
GTTCTTGTTTCCAACTATACTCAGGTTTGTATTCATTCTAGCAACACAACTTCTCCAATTATTGTTTAAATTTTAGTTAACAGGAAGCCTCATTTTGCAGTAATTTGTTTTAATTTGTCTTAATTTTAGTTAACAGGAAGCCTCATTTACATACAACACATACTTTTCTATTACTTTACGCAAGTATTTTCCACTATCACTTTACATCACGTTTATATCAAGAAATCAGTTGTGCAGAAGTTAGCTTCTTATGGGATTCCTTAGATATGATTCACTAATTTTGGTTTACTCACCATGGAATCATCCTCACCGGAGTTCCCAATCTACAAAAAGCTGGGTATTTATGAACCGCCTATTTCCTCCTAGACTTTAACTAGCGATGTATGAGTTTAGAAGTCTTGTAACAGGTGTTTCTCACTTTACGTGGGAGTGCGTAGATATGAAGACACCTCTTTTTGGAGGGAACTTGTTTCCTTTTTGATAATGTAGCTTTTTTGTGCAAGCACTAATTGTACTAGTTTTTTCTCTTGTAACTAACTTTTCTTGTAAATTATGTTTTCCATTGATTACCAGACTCTGGACCTATTTGCACAATTGTGTCGGGAAAGAAGATATCCACACTTGAGGCTTGATGGAACCACCTCTATCAGTAAAAGACAAAAATTGGTGAACTGTTTTAATGACACTTCAAAGGTAAGCATTTTGGAACGCTAGACCCTCGTAAGATTCTTTATGCAATTGTTAATCAGTCTTGATTTATACCTTGCAAAACTCGACTGAAGTTGGAAATGAGATCAGAAATTAGGTGGAGAACAAAGAAGCAACCATTAGGTCCCTTAGCAGATGCAAGATTTGTAAGTTTATGTAGTATCTCCTTATAGTGATTTAAGTTAGAAGAACTTAGGAATTTCGTAACTTTACATGAGCTGAACTTAGGAACCAAGTATGTTTCTAATGTGTACACTAGTTTGTTGTGATACTTAGAACACATTTGTATCAAATACTTACTTTTTGTTAAAATCAATTGAAGAATTCATTTACATAATATGATACAGTTTTGTATGTTGAATGAATGAATGTATATCTGTGGAGATGATGAATGTGGGGAACTGGGTAATTGCAGGGGGGGGGGGAATGTGGGGAGAAATGGATTTTGACCAGGTCAATGAAGACTTGACCTTTTTTTTTATGTTGCAAAATATTAGCAACGTATTTAATCTGTTGCTAAATTAGAACCAGAACCAATAAAATTTTAGTTCCGGGTAGGGGTATTCCTGTAATTAGAAACAGCTTAGCAACGGCAGACCTTGGTTGCGAATAAACAGGTCGCAACGGCACGCATGCGATTCACGAATCTCCGTTGTCGACCAAGAGTCGCAACGGAGTTTATGCCGTTGCAGGAAAAATGCAACACCGTGTTTTGCAACGTCGATCTGCCGTTGCGACCCCAGTCAACAACGGCCAGGCTCCGTTGCTGATTCCTAAAAATGGTGTAGTGTAATCTATCAATTGCTCTACACTAGCATGTGATATGTCTAGGAGCGAATCGAGGTACGAGATAATGGAAGCATCATACTCGTTCTGAATATTGGGGGCGTATAGTCAGGGAACAACAAACAGTGTGACGTCCTGAAGATGTTAGTACTCTATACTAGCATGCAATGTGTCTAGGAGCCATCCAATCGTTAAGAGATTCTATACACGTTCTCTCTACGTATTCAGGTAACAACAAACAGAGATGACGTCACGAAGACGTTAACGCTCTATACTAGCATGCAACATATCTAGGAGCCTTCCAATCATTTCGATTCTATATAAAGGTGTTGACAAAATATGCGAAGTGTCGAAAAGCTCAGCTGAGAGACTTTATGAGTAGCATATTCATCAGATGTCTGAGAGGATGTTCGCTCAGTCAGAGATCGTGAAATGGTTCACGGATCATAAAATATGAGTTTCACATACATTTCTGAAGCCGGGTCAGAAACATGCAGTATCATGATTTTACGATTTTAGCCTTTGTCGAAAATCCACCATCAACACCAGTTACACAAAGGACATTTAGGATCAACATCATGCATATGTCTTGCTAGTCTTTCCCTAACTGGTAAGCAACTATGAACACAATTCCAAAGAAAATTTAAGATCCTTTGGAGAATATTCAATTTCCAGAACAACTTCCATGCAAAGTTAGGGTACCATCAGATGGGGAATGTATATTACCTATAACATCAACAACTCTGTAAGCACTTTTCACAATAAAAATTCCATTTTCAGCAGGTTTCCAGATCGATATGTCTTCACCACTCTGTTGATGGTGGTTTTTAGCTTAGGGGTAAAATCGTAAAACCCTAGTCAGACAGTGACGTCACAGAACTTGAGTAATAATGTCCAAACCAAGCACATTTATTGAACCCTTTAATTTGTCTGCAAGAAAATTACCAGGGTACCTTTTTTTAATGCTAATTAGGGTTTCGACAGGCCAAAACCCTAATTATCACACCCCTTTGCTAATGACAAACCATGCCAGCCACACCTACCGCGCCCAGGCATGCCAACCATGCTAGCTGCACCCCTGTGCCAATGGAAAACCATGCCAGCCACACCTACCGCGCCCAGGCATGCCAACAATGATAGCTGCACCCCTGTGCCAATGGCAAACCATGCCAGCCACACCTACCGCGCCATGCCAAACACACTTTGACATGGCCCCATGCCAACCTAGCCGCGCCACCTTGCTGGCCTTCCCTACGCGGCTACCAAAACGAAGGCGTGCGACAATCAACGGTCGCCCTTCAATCCCAGGAGCAAATCCTAGCCGTCTGAGGTTACCAAAAGACCTTTGGCCCAAAGCCCTAGCTTGGTCACGCCAAACCTTGGCCCCACATGCCAAGCCAAACCGGACCTAGACAAACTAGCCACGCCATGCGCCCATGGCAAACCCTTGGCCCCACATGCCAATCCAAACCGCACCTAGCCAAGCTAGCCACGACATGCGCCCATGGTAAACCCTTGGCCCCACATGCCATGCCAAACCGCACCTAGCCAAGCTATCCATGCCATGCACCCATGGCAAACCCTTAGCCCCACATGCCAAGCCAAACCGCACCTAGCCATGCTAGCCGCCCCATATGCCAACGGCTTACCAAATCCTTGGCCCCACATGCCAAGCTAAACCGCACCTAGCCATGCTAGCCGCACCATGTGCCAACGGCTTGCCAAACCCTTGGCCTCACATGCAAAGCCAAGCCACACCTTGCCTTGGCACCTAGCCAAGCTACCCGCACCATGTGCCAACGGCTTGCCAAACCCTTGGCCCCACATGCCAAGCCAAACCGCACCTAGCCATGCTAGCCGCACCATGTGCCAATGGCTTGCCAAACCCTTGGCCCCACATGCCAAGCTAAGCCACACCTTGCCTTGGCACCTAGCCATGCTAGCCACACCATATGCCAATGGCTTGCCAAAACCTTGGCCCCACATGCCAAGCCAAACCGCACCTAGCCATGCTAGCCGCACCATGTGCCAACAACTTGCCAAACCCTTGGCCCCACATGCCTAGACAAACCGCACCTAGCCATGCTAGCCGCACCAAGTGCCAACGTCTTGACAAACCCTTGGCCCCACATGCCAATCCAAGCCACACCTTGCCTTGTACCTAGCCATGCTAGCCTCACAATGTGCCAACCCCACATGCCAAGCCAAACCGCACCTAGCCATGCTAGCGCCCCATGTGCCAACGGCTTACAAACCCTTGGCCCCACATGCCAAACGTGCCTAGCCACGCCACCATGCTGGCCTTCCCTCGCGGCTAAAACGAAGGCGTGCGACAATCGACTAGCCCCCTTCAATCCCGGGAGCAAATCCACAGCCCTCCAAGGTTGCAGACGACGCATGGTAACCTTTAGGCCTGAAACCTAAGTTTGGCAACGCCAAACCACGCCATGCCAACCTAGCCGCGCCTCCATGCCACGCCAATGGCATGCCAACCTAGTCCGCGCCACCATTCCATGCCAATGGCATGCCTAACCCTAGCCGCGCCATAATCTTGGACTTCCTTATGCGGCCACCAATGAACGAAAGCTTGCAAAGATCAACGGCGACCTTTCCTATTAAGATACAAAATCTCGACCGTCGAAGGTCACCAAGCTACCAAGTCTCCCGAGCTCGACTTGCAAGGCAACAACCCAATGCTACATGTTTTCCACAAAAACATTCGAGACATCAACACATATCACAAACTGGGGGATCCTCTTTGGGTATTGTTTTGGCGGTTTACAGCGTGCGGCGTACACTACGCCCGTCATAAGGAAGTTTCATAAGGGTGAGGCGGTTAGTAAATACAGGGAGTTAAAAGTGAAACGTTCATGGGACATCAATTTCATACGTTAATGTTATTATGGAATATCATTTCCATGCGTTAACGATTTTATGGAACATCAAATTCCATGCATACGGTTACCACCTCCTTCCATTTACTTACCCATTTTTCCATTCCTTAATGTGACTGTAGTGGCACGTTTCACTTCGAATTGTATAAATAGGTCTTACCTATTTCCACAGAACAACAAGTTCATTCGGGAATACACAACACTCAGAATATACTTGCTAGCTTATCATTTGTTAGCCTTCCCACTTTTCTGATACAAGTCGTAGTAACATAACTACTCTTCCAGAATCAACTATTCTGGTCTCATCACTTTCCTTGGTTCCCTCCCCAAAACCAACCCATTCTCCTTCACTTTGTGACCGAAGCAAGTCTGGAACGGCCATTTCTTGGTTTAGGCCGCACTTGTACAGATTGATCTCTCGAATCTAAAGTACTCCCTTGCAGTACATTGTTTAGGGTTTAAATTGTTTCTCACCCGTACACCCAAAATTACCGAAATCAGCAGAAACCATTTTCACCTACAAACAATTGGCGACCACAGTGGGAGATTGATCTATCGGTCCCAATATCAGTTTCTGAATATGTTTCTCTAACTCGAAAGGATGGTCGGTTTTAGGACTGAATCCGTGTCCTCAAGCGCCACTCAGGCGAACGACAACGTTTCTTTTCCCAACACAACGCCCGACAACGCGACCAACGAAGGAATTCCAAGGCTGACTGACCTAGTGCGGGTTCAGGAGATCCACACCAAAAACATGGGTCTGATGAAAGATACAATTAACGTCATACTTGGATTTCCTCATCAACCTCGACGATGAGTTGAACGGTTCGCGCCTCGGAAACTCCCAGAATCGGGACCGACGTTTCAAATGATCACTCTCAAACCAACAACTTCACTACTAATCGAGTCCGTAAGCCGAGAAGGCCTCATTGGTAGAAAACTTATGTGAACTTTTACATCTTCAAAGGATCAGTGGATGGAGACGTTCACCGCCATCAATCGAATAACGCTAAGCGTTCCCTTGGTTCCTTCGCGCTCGGAAACGGCGAGAGCGCCAGATTTGTCCATCAACAATATCACGTTTACCGACGACGACATGATGGCGGAGGAAGGACATAACCGTGCCCTACACGTCACAACCCGAATCAAAGACGTGGAATTCAAAAGGGCTCTCATCAACACAGGAGCGTCCTCCAACGTTGTCACCCTTAGGACGCTCAGGACGGCCAAAGTACGACCAAACGAGGTTATACGATAATCCACTACAATGACTGATTTCGAAGGCAACCAAACCAGTACATATGGGTACGTCAATTTGGATCTATCGGTGGGACCTGTCCAGTCAAAAGTAAGGTTCGAGGTAATCGAAAAGGAGCCAGATTACCACATGATACTGGGAAGGCCATGGCTCCACAACAATAGGATCATTCCTTAGACATATCACCAGTGCTTGAAAACCATGTTAAACGGAGAGGTCATTCGCATCACTGCGTCATTATCTCCCTATGCGCCGATCTGTGGCATGGAGATTTTTGAGCCAAGACAGGGGCCGCAGGTCACAACCTACAAGGCTCACCACACTCCACTGCCAAAATGGACGTCCATTGAAGAAAGCGATGGTCTTGCACAACCCCATGGAGAAACCCGGTTTCACATCACACCTTCGAAAGAGAGACACACCCGCCTTCTGATAGGGTGTAGAATACATCCTATTTACTATCTATTGCTTATGCTTTCTTTGCTATTTTTCTTGTAAATTATGTATTTTACGCCTGTTTTGAGTTTTGTAGCTACTTTGGAGTCGCACGGAGGAAAAGAAGAAGAAATCACCTAATTTGAGCAAAAGGGTAAAATTGTCATTTCATGGGCAAACACTATCTGGAGCCCAGTCAAAGTTAAGGGGCAACTCTATTTGGAAGAGTGCTAAAGATAGACCAGCTGAAGATAAGGGGCTAGAAACTTGGTTAACCCTTATCAGAAGTACCTGGGTGCAAATATCCATCCCCAATTTATAACCCTAAATTTGAGAGTCGTGTCTCATTCATTCCAATCATTTGTAAACTTGGAATTGAGAAGAAATAAAAGCAGCAGCCGCTGCTAAATCCGACAGACCATATCGGGAAATTGATAAAAGAGAGAGATCAATGACAGAGATGGCGATGCCGCTACTGGAGAAGATGGTGGTGCTATTACTATGAATTGATACTGGAAAAGATGGATAAATCATTGGCTAGATTTAATAGGGTTTGAGAAAAGAAAGATGGGTTTTTCTTTCAATTTCGAGTTAGTAGAGCTGTCGTTGCTGTAATTGAAACAAGAATTGAGGATCAGTGGTGCTGTTGTTACAGGGGTTTAAATCGATTAGGGTTTGTTGGTTTAAAAGAAGATGGTGATGCTGCTGAGTAACGATGGGTGTTTAGATTGAAAGATATAGCTACAATCATCGAGTGAAGCAGTGAATGGAAGATGGGTCTCTACTGTGACCAGATCGAGAAATTGAGAAGGTGAATCTGCTGGTGAAGATGGATGCTGTGAATCAAAGAGCTGAAATTGAAATAAGGGTTTGAGTTTGTTTGAGAAGGAGAAGACCCTGATGCTATTGATTTGGAGATGAAGAAGTCTGGAGTGTTGGTGGTGTTGTGTTTGAATCTGGTGTTGGAGATGGGTATTGATTGAGTTTGCAGCTGCAAGATGGAATTATTGGTGGAGCAATTGGTATTGAATGGGTTTGGCAGATTGAATCGGTGAAGTTAAAATGGGTCTGTGGTTGGGAGAAGCAGAAGAATGATGTTACAGATAATAAGAAAGTATGGGTTTGTATTCGTGAAAGCAAGTGAAGAACAAAGTGAAATTGGGACGAATTTGTGGCTGAATATCGAGTCTGTGAGGATTTGAGTTAATGGGTTTGAGTGGAAGAAGGAATTGAAGAAACTGCTACCTGGAGATTACACAGGAGATGATGAATCTGCTGCTATGAATGGAGATTAAAATGGGTTTTAGGAGATGATGTTGTTGCTGCACAGGAAGTGATGAAACAATAGATGTATGTTAGGCTTGTTGCAAGAATTGAAGAAAAGATCGGCCTGAAATTGGTCTGAGCCAGTCCTATAAACAAACAGAACTTGGCCGGTTTTCTGCTCTGGCGAGTTAACTCAGTGAGTCCGAGGAGCGATCCAAAGAACCGATCCAACTCAACCCGATTAGATCAATCGGTGAGTTAGAAGGCGACTCGGTGAGTGACTCACTCTGCCCTTTGACCATTGACTAACAGCTTGACCCGTTTGACCGTTATCTTTGACGGTATCATAACGGAATATTCTGTCGACGGAGAAGAAGATTCCGGTGCCGGATTCCTGCCAAATTCCGGCCATAATACCAGCTTTCCGGCGACCAAAATTACAGATTTTTTTGTGGATTCTTCTCATGGGTGTGAAGACTTGGACTTGGAATTGGATGGAGAATTTGGCTCAAATTTGGAAAGAGAAGATGGAAGATGAGAAAGACTTGAATTTGGAAATTGAATTATTATGGAATGAGGATTCTATTCCTTGGAAGATTTGGAGAACATTGAAGCCTATAAGTAGACAAGTTCTCTACACACTTTGACAATCTTTTACACACACAACAATTCTCTTTTCTTTATTCTTTGTGAGAACTCCTTAACATGAGTAGCTAATTTTATTATTGATTGAGGATGAATTCCTAGTTCTTAATATATGATTTGAGTTTTGTTTTCAATTCTATCTTGAAGTTTTTCACATGATTATCGTTTGTTTTTACTAATAGGAATGTTTATACATTCATGGTTGATTGATAGATTGTTTAGAGTGCACGCTAAATTGATTTGTTAATTTGATCTAAATCTAGTGAAAGTTAGGGGATAAGTAATCGTTTCTTGACTCTTTACATAAGTAGCAAACACGAGACCTTGCGGAGGGATTCCGTGGAGCAATTGTGTGAAAACAACGTTAGCAAGTAGACCTTGATCTAAGAGTCTAACTACTAATATTAACCTAATAAGTTCATAAATCTTAATGCGTTTATTTAAATTACATCTAGAGTGATCTACTACTAGGTGGTTTGGTAAATAGAATCGTAGTCGAGAACTTCGTATCCGATGATACAAGGGATTTAGGGGTTTAGCACTGATCTAGCTGCTTTACCTACGGTTGGTGATAATCTGTGACTAATAACATGTGGATGAAAAACATAACTTGAATCATTATTTTGCAACAAAGAAGGATTCCTTGATCTTGTCTCTCTTATTGATTTCAACTTTAACTTTTAATTATTTTATTTACTTTCTTTTGCTTTACACCCCCCTTTTGTGACAATTTTTACAACTAGAATCTCTTGCTCCTCGTGGGAACGAACTTAACTACCACTATATTACTTGTTAATTAGGTGGAAAAATATTAATTAATTTGTTGTGGTTACGACACGCATCACCTTCATCCGCAGAACCAGGGTTCGGCTCAAACCAAGCGAGGACGGGCTTTTATTACGGCCACGACGAAAGAGGGAAAACCGTATATCAGCGCCGCTGTTAGCAATTAACAGGGGAGACTACCGCACAGTCTCTCCGACCAATGGAACGCAAACGTGGTGACAAGCCGCATGAGGAGGTACCTGATGCACCACGACAGCTACAAGACGGCACCAACTCGACCATGGACGATCTTGAGGTTGTTAATGTCGGGAATGAAGAATCTCCACGACCCATATCTATAAGCTCGACATTGCGCGTAAAAGAACGCATAAAGTTGGTAGACCTCCTCAAGGAATATCAAGATGTGTTCGCATGGACATACGAGGAAATGCCCGGCTTAGACGAGAAGCTGGTCACTCACCATTTGCACATGATATCTGGATCCAAGCCGGTCAAACAGACCCCAAGGCAATTCCGCATGATGTAAAAGAATAGATCAAGGCGGAGATTCAAAAAAGTTACTAGCGCTGGTTTTATCAAACCGATCCATCACCCCACCCGGTAAACGTAGTTACTGTAAAAAGGAATAATGGCCGATCGAGATCTTTGTGTCGATTTCGGAGATCTTAACAAATGTTGCCCTAAAGATGACTTTCCGCTCCCCACATTGACATGCTAGTATATGCCACCAAATGGACATGACATATTTTCTTTTATGGATGGATACAAAACTACAACCAAATAAAGATGTCGAACACGATACAAGTAAGACGGCCTTTCAAACTCCTCTTGGAAACTTTTACTATACTTTGATGCCCTTCGGTTTGAAAAATGTCGGCGCCACATACCAACGCGCCATGACCACCATCTTTCACGATATGATGCACAAGCAAGTTGAAGATTATGTAGATGACATAGTGGTCAAGTCAAAACTCGGGCGGACCACGAAATCTGCGGAAGGTGTTCTAAAGATGTCGCGAATACAAACTGAAGATGAATCCATTGAAGTGCGCCTTCGGTGTCTCATCGGACAAATTCCTAGGCTTCCAGGTAATCGCTGAAGGGATCAAGGTTTACCCAATCAAAACGCAAGCCATCCTCACAATGCCACCACCGCAAAACGTGAAAGAACTCCAGTTTCATTGGTAAAATAAATTACATTCGCCGCTTCATACCCGAATTGGCTCAATTGTCGCTTCGTTTACCCCTTCAAGAAAGGAGCGAGCTTTGTCTTGACCACACTACAACAAGAAGCATTAGGAAAATTCAGCGAGGCGTTATCCTCCCCAAACTGTCATGAAATCACCCATGCAAGGAAGACCTTTACACCTCTACACCGCTTTCAACGACACTGTTGTCGGAGCTCTCCTCGCCCAAGAAGATGAAGAAGGGGTTGAACACCCCATATACTAGTTCAGTCGGACTTTAAGAGATGCCGAACTTAGGTATCCCAAAGCAAAAAAGGCGTGCCTAGCTTTGATCCACTCCATCCGAGAAATTGGGCACTACCTACTCCCAATAAAGTGGTGCTGATATCCAAATCCGATCTTGTGAAGTTCCTCCTCTCAAAACCGGCCCTGATAGGAAGATCAGCCAAATGGCTCCTCCAGATGTCAGAATTCGACATAACATGTGCTTCCCTGAGAGATATCAAAGGACGAGCGATTCTGATTTGTCTGCGGCATTTCCAGGAGAAAATAACGTAACGCTACCTGGAGGACCTCCTGGGGAATTTCCTGAAATCTCTTTCATTCAAGAAGAAACATGGCTATTGTTCTTCGACGGCTCCTTCTACCCCTAACAACGGTGCGGGAGGAGCCGGTGTAGTTCTAGTATCCCCGACTGGTGAAGTTTTCTCACACTCCTTCAAGCTAGACTTCCCCTGCACCAACAATTCAGCAGAGTACGAAGCTTTTCTCATCGGGATATCCTTGGCTAAACGAGTCGGTGCCACACCTCTGGAAATAAGGGGGGATTCTAAACTCTTGGTCAACAACTGTCCAACGGAGTATACGCACTGAAAGAAGTAACTTTAGCCCCATATAGAGCCGAGGCGCAAAGACTGCTGAACTACTTCGCCGACGCAACAGTAACCCATATTGGGCGCGACAGAAACCAACACGCTGACTGCCTAACAACGTTAGCATTGAAACTGCGATTTGAAGGTCTTGAAGAAACCCTGACAGTAAAGAGACGAACTGTGGCTTCAACATGGCTCTCACAACCCTAAAAGATGAAGTTGATGACCGGAGAACACCGATTATCCAACAACTTAACAACTCACTCTTTCAAGGAAAGGTCAGTCTCAAAACCTTACGCGATTTCTTCATGATCCGAGGGGTGTTGTATCATCGAAATCCAGACGGCTCCTTGTCAAGATGCCTCGGAGAGGGAGAAGCACAACAACAACTCAACCACATCCATGATGAGATCTGCGGATAAATATTGGTGGTAACCCTCTGCTCGCCGTTTGAAACGCCTTGGCTACTTGGCCGGAAATGGAGGTCCAAGCTCGATTACTTCAAAAAACTTGTTCCAACTGTCAAGCCACGTATATCAATTATGAATTTTCAACATTGGTCGCGCACAGACTGGCAGGGAACCATACGTCAATTACCTTCGTGATGGCATACTCCCCACCAATAAGAAGGATGCAGCCAAAATAAAACAAAGTTAGAGAGGTTCGTATTTCACGAAGGAATCCTATATCGTAAAAAAGCTTTGGAGGAAGTCTTCTCGCGATGTTTGAACGAAGCAAAGATCCCAATCATCTTTGAAAGAGATGCACGAAGGCGAACATCAAGGAAAGCGGAAATTATTTCTCCGAGATACATGAGAAATACTGGCGGCCAACCATGGAGGATGACGCATCTTCTTTCGTCCAGAGGTACAAGAAATGTCGATCCAAGGAAACCTTAACCATGTACCGGCAACTCCCCTGCACTCATTGGAAAGATCAATCCCCTGTAGTCCGTGGACCTTTCATAGATGGGGACTCGACATCATTGGAAAGATCAATCCACCATCCTCAAAACATCACGAGTACATAATAACAGCAACCGAATACTTCACCAAATAGGTCGAAGCCATAGCCTTACGAGGGGCCGAACGGAGCCACGATCGCGACATTCATTAAGGAATACATTGTCTGCCGTTTTGGCGTGCCTAAACACATCATCACCGACAATGGCACCCCTTTCGCTTGAACAAGCAAGTACGAGAGTTACTCGAGGAATACGGGATTAAGCAAGTCTTCTCCATCGTATACTACCCCCAAGGGAACTCGGGCGGTGAAAGCACCAACAAAACTCTGATTAGAATACTCAGTCGGACAGTGCATGATAATCCTCGGGCATGGCATGAGCAACTTCCAATGGCACTCTGGGCGTACCGGATGTCACCAAGAAGTTCCATTGGGGTCTCTCCCTATTCTCTTGTTTATGGCGCAGACGCTATCCTCCCGGCGGAAGTTAAATCCCATCGGCTAGGATTGCGAAGCAAGCGGAGTGCGATGGAATGAAGTTTCTGGCTTTGAATGCCATGATAAGCACGTTTGTGCTACATTTTATACCCATATTCATATTAGCTAGGACTCGATATTTTGGCTAATGATATTATTTTAGTGCTTTTGTAGAAAGTACAAGTGAACTTGATCATAGGACGAATAACTAGCTAGTTATAGTGGTGTTTTGCGACTAAAGGCACTAATTCTACAGTCCACCGCTAGAGACAGTGAGACAAGGGAGTGGTCTTAAGTTATATATCAAGCACATCAATTCCACTGCCAGAGAATGATTGAATGAGTCAAAGAGTTTTCTTTGGTCAAGTGTAGCTCATTAGGAGTTTCAAGAAGGAACTATGCCACATGTCCGGCTTACCACCACATATGGTTTCTTTACAAAACAGAAGAAAGTACTGAAATTCAGGGAGAATGGAGTTGGTTGTTCTTTGATCGATACGGTTGCTGGCAAGATGGAATTGGGTGCTGATGCTGTAGCCAAGATAATGATGGAAGTGGAAGAAAAACGACAGCAAACAGAAGTGTATGTTGTTGGTGCTATGAAAGTGATTGAGCCGCAGTTGATGGAGCAAACTGAAGCTTACTGGCAGTTGGTTTGTGTGGGTTCAGTGGAGATGTCGCATGCCGGTGGAGAATGCTGCTCTGGCCGGCACATTGGTGGTCGTAATGGCAACTGAGTTTTGGGTTTGTTCATTATGCAAGCTGTTGCTGCCGCAATGGCAGCGAGAGAAGAGAACTGGTTCCATGGTCCGGTATCTTATTTGAACTGAATGGAGGAACTATCGGCTCGATTCTGGTAAGGTGTTGGGCAAAGTTTTGCGCCGAGGAAAAATCAGCAAAGGAAGAAGCTGTTCCAATGTCTCTTAACAGCAACTATGGGTATTCTGGTTGTGAACTGAAATAGAGGAAAACGGAGATGCAGATGGTGGAATAAATTGAGAGGGTTCGATATGAGTGGAGTTGGTTTTCTGAAACACTCTCGACAACAGTGGGTCTTGGTTGAATTCGGGAAATTATTGAGATGCAAATGGTAAATCGTGGGTTTGAGGTGAATGGATTATTGCAGCAACGAGTTAGCTGGAGTTGTTGGTATGTCGAAGCCTGTTTAAGATGTGAGCCGGTGGATGCCAAGACTTGGTCGAAATAATAAGATATGGGCAGTATGAATTATGAAAGCAAAGAGTTTGCTGTCGTGCTCTTGGCAGTGATGGCCACAAAGATCGAGTCGTAGAACTTTGGCTCGAGTTGGAGGATATAGTCGATGCTTTAGATTTGTTCTCGATGCTGAAAACTGAGCAATTAAGAAGAGCACAGAACTGACTAGTGTTGATGCTGTTTGAGATTTGAAATGGGTGTTTGCTGAGGTGGTGCTGCTGATAGCTATCTAGCAAGGATCGAGAGTGGCAGTGGTGGTGTTTCTGGAGGAATAGAGTTGTACATGATATTAAATGTGTTGGCTGGATGGACTGTGTATTAACGGAGTTGAGAGAGATTTTGAAGACATGGGTTTCTCAGTGATCCGAAACTGGTGTTTCGATTGTTGCAGGGTATGATGAGTTGGTACTGTGAAGCTCTCTCGATTGGGATTGAATCGGCAGTAGAAAACTACGTCAGAAAATGGAATTGGGTGTTGTAGCCGATGATTGGATAGGTTGATGGACTGTACGTCAGATGTTTTGAGTCGATTGAGTTTTGCAAGTGTGTATGGAAGTGAGATGAAGCTCTGAATTCTTGAGAAACGAAAGAAGACGGAGGCAAGCTATGAATCTGCCGGAAGTGATTGTGGAAATGGATATACGGACTGAATATAGGAATGGGTTTGCTTCCTTGCATTTTGTGAATCAGTGGAAGACTCTTGAGCTTAGGTAGAGAAGTTGGTACTGCTGTGATCGACTCTGAGATGGAGATGATATTATTATTATTAACAACCCATGGTGATGATTTGGTGGCGAGTTGTTGGATGCTTTGAAATGAGTGAGGGTCTGTGTGTTCTGAAACGATCGTGTTAAAGCTCGGCAGTACGTTGGTTTTTGTACAGTGACTGCAATGGAAATTCGGAGTATACGGACAGAAGCTGGTGTTGTTTACATGGCAAGAAGCATCAGATAGAGAAGGGTATGTGTGTTTGGAGACGAGATTCAGATGGTCCGAGATTAGGAATTGTTGTTGGTCGGATTTTGGAGGAGCTTGGACTTGGACTGGGCCTTGCCACTCTGCTAGGTCTTAGTTGGACTGCTTCGCAGTACTTATATAAACAAAGAGAGACAAAAAGAGGGAGAGTTCTGGTTTGGGAGGCCGGCTGCAGAGCCGTTTACGCAGAGCTGAGAAGAGGAGAAAACAAAGGTTTGCGGTTTTGATTTTATTTTCTCCGTGGTTGGCTAAATCATTTGTTAGGTTTAGATTGAAACCAATTTATTTATATAGACTCTACGATGATATTTCTAATAATGATTCATTGATTAGTGATTTCTCTTCATATAGCTTGGTGTTTTATCGTTCATGTGATTTTCTTGATTATTTATGCTTTTGAATTGATATTTCGTGCTTCGGTTAAATCTCTAGACGTGGTATGCAAGGATAGATAGGTAATGATTTAGGATCGCTACATACGAAGCGAAGGAAGTTACAACGGAGAAACTATATTTTAGAATTTAATATAACATCTTCCGGGACATGAGATTGAATTCGAAATTTGTCTTGAGTAATAAATAGAGATTAGTAGAGTTTTATATGATTGAATCCAAGGAAATCGAAAACCTAACAACCCTTTCTCATTTTGGTTACGTCTTTGTTATTTATTATTTCATTTTGTCCGAATTTTTGAAAACTCTCAAAAAAAAAAAAAAACATCATATTAACGATTACTTAGTTTTTGGTATTAGTTGGTAGAGTATTTCACTCTCCTGTGGAACGACTTGTACTTGCCATTGTCTACTAGTTAGACGTTGTGCACTTGCGGTTATTATTATTGTAGGTTTCCCAACCCATCAAGTTTTTGGCACCGTTTGTAGGAGTGGTTGCAAAATACTCTCGATTGATATCTTTTTGTACATAATTTTATTTTGTTTTTCTTTTAGATTTCTTTTGGTCCTTTTTACGCATTTTATTTGATTTTTTTAGGTACCTTAGCACAATTGTCTTTGTTTAAAAGAAAGTATGCACTCGCAAGGCTTTTTGCAAGAGCCACTGGAAGATCCATTAGAGGTTTGCTTAGCTCATTTTGGGTATGATTTTGATGATGATAGTGTTATTTGTGAAGTCAATGCTTTGTTAGACTCCTGCACTGCTGCTAGACACTAATAAATGGAAACCCAAACTAGAATCTCTAGTTTTGCTCGAGTCTCGACTAGTTACATCGATCGAGAAAGCTACGACCTTGAGCCTTAAGCCATTGTCGATCTATCAAGCTCGATTTTCTCATCTTGATGATATTAATAATGAAACCGTTGTAGATGATAGTGGGTCTATGAGTCATCATATTATTGCTCCATTGAGTCCTTGTTCAGCGAGTAAATTTGAACCGATATCAGCTGCAGAAGTTATTTCCGCTGATTTAGATCCTGATTTAGAGTGTGCTTCCCGATTAGAGACTAATATAAATTCTATGTTTGTTCTCCATGTGAGAGATTTATTTATCTCGACCTTGCATGACTTGATGACTAAGGATTGTTTTCTTTTGGGGATAGACTTACACTTATTTTTGGAGTTTTATAGTGTTTGCAGGTTCATATTCGCAGCTGACCTGATTTGTTGGATTGATCCCCAACTTTTCCGGGCTTTATATATATGCTTTGCAGCTTATTTGGTGTATCATCACCTTGTTTGAGGTTCTTTATGTGCGCAAACATGGATACAAAGATTATGCTTTATGGGAGTCAACCCATACGATTTTGCTTCATGGGAGTCAACCCATCAGATTTGTTTTCTTTCCTCTATTTTTTATTTCTTTGCTTGAATTTACCATATTAATTTCTACGTTGAATGACTCAATTACATTGAGGACAATGTAATGTTTAAGTGTGGGGAGAGGCGTTTTCGTTCGTGAAAAAAAAAAAAAAAACGAATTATGACCAGCTGTTTAGCGGGTCTTTATAAAAAAATAAAAATAAAAAAAAACAAAATTTATTGTATGATATGATCAGCTGTTTAGCGGGTCTTTCTGTCTCGTTGTTTAGCAGACTTCTCTAAACCATTATTTAGTGGTTCCATCTTGCTGTTTAGAGGACATCACTCTTTATCCAGATGTTTAGCGGATATCTTTTTTGTTTTGCTCGGGACTAGCAAAATATAAGTGTGGGGGTGTTGATAAGCACGTTTGTGCTATATTTTATACCCATATTTATATTAGCTAGGACTCGATATTTTGGCTAATGATATTATTTTAGTGCTTTTGTAGAAAGTACAAGTGAACCTGATCACCGAACGAATAACTAGCTAAACTGGGAGTTATAGTGGCGTTTGCGACTAAAGGCACTAATTCTACGGTCCACCGCTAGAGACAGTGAGACAAGGGAGTGGTCTTTGGTTATATATAAAGCACATCAATTCCATTGTCAGAGAATGATTGAATGAGTCAAAGAGTTTTCTTTGGTCAAGTACATGTATCTCATTAGGAGTTTCAAGAAGGAACTATGCCACATGTCCGGCTTACCACCACATATGGTTTCTTTACAAAACAGAAGAAAGTACTGAAATTCAGAGAGAATGGAGTTGGTTGCTCTTTGATCGATACGGTTGCTGGCAAGATGGACTTGGGTGCTGATGTTGTAGCCAATATGATGATGGAAGTGGAAAGAAAAACGACAGCAAAGCGAGAAGTGTATCTTTGTCGGTGCTATGAAAGTGATTGAGCTGCATTGATGGAGCAAATGAAGCTAGGGCGTTGGTTTGTGTGGGTTAAGTGGAGATGTCGCATCTTGGAGGTGGAGAAATGCTACTCGGCCGGCACATTGGTGGTCAGAATGGCAGCCGAGTTTTGGGTTTGTTCATTATTGATGCGTGTCGTAACAAATTAATACAAAATATAATGCTAGGAATAGAAATAACACGAGACACAGAATTTTGTTAACGAGGAAAGCTAGCAAATGCGGAAAACCACAGGACCTGAATCCAGTTGAACACACACACTATATTAAGCCTACGAGACACAGCCTACTACAAACTAAATTGGTCTGGGTGTGGTTGAACCCCGATTAATCTCACTGCCCAGTCAAGAATGCAGGTTGTGGCTCATGATGTTCTTTTTGGTCCCGCGAGTACCTCTGCGACAGTTCCTTGGATTGATCTCACCCACAACTAAGAGTTTGCTATGACCCAAGTCGAAGACTTTAATAAAAAAATACGTATCCTGCAGGAAAAGTATCTGAAATGAATAATCGTCTCCCATGAAATACCTACAAGTTTGTTCGTCTTTTGATAAATCAAGGTGAACAGAACGATTGATAACTTGGACTTATATTCTGAAACTTGACCTAGTATTATCAATCACCTCACAACCAAATGTCATGCGTGAAGAAGATATTAATGGAATCACAAAGCGATAGGCCAGTGTTTTGTTTACTACTTTATATCTTGCCTATCGAATATTGTCACCGATCAATCATTACGATTGTACCTCGACACGATAGAATGACAGATCGGATCACTAGCTATCTGAGAAAGTAGTATCGGTCGGCTTCACAATCCAGAATTAGTCTTTAGAAGTCGTGCTGGTTTTAAAGAAGAAATATAAGGTTAAGGAGAATCAACTATAGCTAATACTGACTAGTATCACCTGGGAGGTGTGAGGATTAGGTTTTGATTCTTAGAGTTATACACTTATATAGTCTTTCAAATTAGGGTTTACGATTAATGTTAGCTTAGTAACAAAGCATTCAATATTCATAGTTAGATGAAAACACGATTAGATTCAAGCTAATATCTTTCCAATAGTTGGTGAAAACAGCTTGTTACACAAATGAAATGCGATTTTATGTTTGTGTAGCAGGTACTCAAACATGTACATTTGTTGGTTCAA